>QLIY01001229.1:5171-46451 GCA_003260075.1 Phallusia mammillata | reverse complement strand
GTGGTTATGTTTGACATTTTTAATGTATAATTGGTCGTTGTCGTCATACGACGTTTTATTTGTTTCGTATAGTTGTCTTGCAGCGTTCTGCAAAAAACTCTCAACCATTTCCAGAGCATCTGCATCCGCTGGGTTGAGGTTTTCCGAATGTATAAACAAAGAAGACACGCAGTCTAAAAAGAAACAAAATGTAACGATTGTATACTGAGTATTGTTTTTTCTCACCGTTTCGCACAGGGTCCAATTGTTTACCATACGAACAAAGCATATTATATCTTTTGAGTACTTCTATTTTTTGAGCGTTGGAATAGAGTAGTATATAAAGCAGCTGATACAAATGAGAAGATTGTTTACTTTTGCCTGTTGTGACAAAATGCAGGGAACAGCCATCTTTGACACTACAGCTTTATTTGAACATCAAGTTTAATCATAGATCAGCCTTGTAAAAGGTTATTACAGCATGGATTCAATAAAAACATTAAAAACATTATGACTGTTTAACTTTGACAAGACACAAACACCCAGGTATCATGATACAAAGCAATAAAAGTGAAAATATTTAAAAATGCTTATGATCGCCAATCAAACAATTACTGGTTGTTACTTGACCGATTGATCACAAGAAAGCAACTGTTTAATGTTGTTGTAAAGTTGTGATCTAACCTGTATTATTTCCACCAAAATTACAATCACAACTGAAGCCACCATCGGTATTGCTGCAAGTAGCGTTGAAGTGGCAGTTGTTCAAATCAGGTTTGGAGCATTCGTCGATGTCTGAAACGAGTGAACAGAAAATGAACAGTGTAATACAAATTATTTTGTTTCTGCGCCGTCGCGTTCTGTATATACTCAAAAGGTGTTTGGTTGATTATAGCCATTATGCTAAACGGGGTATAATTACAAGTTTACATGCTATTCAAAAACAACAGCAAATGAAATCTAGAAGGGTGGCTTAGCCCATTTTGCCATTGCAATTAACCTATAACATATATTAAAACTTTAATATATTCCCTACACTCACTGTAAACCAATTTGGGTAANAAAAGGTGTTTGGTTGATTATAGCCATTATGCTAAACGGGGTATAATTACAAGTTTACATGCTATTCAAAAACAACAGCAAATGAAATCTAGAAGGGTGGCTTAGCCCATTTTGCCATTGCAATTAACCTATAACATATATTAAAACTTTAATATATTCCCTACACTCACTGTAAACCAATTTGGGTAAATATAACCCAAAAACGTTGGGTATCTTGGTGGGGAAACCCAAATTTCTTTTGGGTAGTTTAAACCCAAAATTGGTTGGGTATAATACAGTTTTACCCTATTGATTTACCCAACAATTTTTGGGTATAATTCGAATTTACCTAATTATCTGTGGTTGTTATTTTGGGTTTTAACACACTATGCCCAAAATTGATTAAGCTTTTTTTACCCAAAAATCATACAGATTTCATGTTTTATTTTTAGAAGAAACACACTTTGGGGGGGGGGACATGCTACAGAAGAAAAACATAACGAAAAACTAATTGCAACATACAACACCACAGTTGATCATACATTGACAAGTCTGGAATATCAAAAATGATACTTGCAAAAATTGTGAAACTTTAGCAATATGTGGACAGTATTCGTAGTAAAGTACACAATACAATGCAAATAAGGCTGTGATGCCTTTGATGATACCATTCACTCTCAGTACAGGGCTTTGCTCAGAAAACAAGGTCAGTTTTTAAGCGAAAGAATTATCTCCACATACAACCAAGATGGGTTGCTGACGATCACCCATGCTGCTCTCGAACCTTCAAACGTAGTGTTTGCCTGAACATTTAAATATTACCAGTAAAGAAACAATAGCAACATAGTAAATTACCAAATCTAGACAAATACAAACCATAATATGCTATCCCATACGCAAAATTTAACAAAACATAGGGCTATTAAAAAATCTCTTTTCAACCATAAACGTCATTAATAATTAATATGAAACTTACTTCCAAGTATCAATCTCTTTCTGTGGGACGTTCAAGTCAACAAGAACAATTAGGACAAAATCAGGTAAACCTTGAATTCCACAATCAACATTCGCACTACTTTCAACAGCATCAATCTCTTTATAGGGCTAGTGTAGGCACTTGCACGCAGGAACGGGCAAAACAGCAAAGCCCAAGGGACTGAGGGAGTTAAGACTCCCGCACTTTTTGTTTGGCAGTTGAGCGCAAGCGGTCAGCCAAGCATGACGCAATTTTAAGCCCAGTGGGCGGGCGATTTAGCGTGGGATATTTTTTGTTAGTTTCTATTATTTTTATTTTCGATCTTTCGACAAATTTTCGATTGGTATCATTTTCCACTAACCGTTCGTAATTTAGATTAAACCAAGTTGAAAGTGCTTGAAAGTTTTAAACACGTTAAGTGCTCGGAAAAACAGTTCAATTTATAAAAAAACAAGCATTAAAAGAAAAGAGTTGAGTTGAGTCAAAAAACCTCATTATGTTGGCTACAGTACCAACACCAACATTTTCCCCGAACAACCCAATTTTTTTGGGTATAGAGTATCCATACTATTTTACCCAAACGATTTTGGGTAAAGATTTTTTTACCCAATAAAGTAGGGTAAATAATTTTGGGTAACGCAAATTTGGGTAAAAACCATTGGGCAACAAAACAGTTAACCCAAAATATTTGGGTATGTAGGTGCTGTACCCAAAGTTCTCTCGATCGTTTTACCCAAATTGGTTTACAGTGCTCATTTTATATGGGTCCCATATTAACCAAATTTTTTATTGCCTTGGTTGTTTCTGCAGGAAGAGACTCATGGATCCCAATGCAAAGTTAAAAATAGCGCATTTCAAGAGGTAACCATTACTAAGTTTGGTGTTGTAAAGTAAACAGAGATCAGTACTTGGCTTCAATAATCATGCTATTAAAAGTACAAAATAGATTGAATTCAGACATTGTTTGTTGTTCTATTTAATCTTATATTATAATGGGAAGAAAATGCATAGTGAAATAAAGTAAAACACGACAATCGACCTCTATAAATGGCAATTTTTTCAGGCTGTACAAATTTCATTTAATTTAAACATTCTTAAAAAAATTTCTCGTTTCAGGGGGGGGGGGGGGGGGGGGGGGGGGGGGGGGGGGGGGGGGGGGGGGGGGGGGGGGGGGGGGGGTTTATGGAGACCAAAGGGTTGAACACAACAAATCGACACATATAAATGGCGTATCCAAAAAGCTATACAAATTTCAGTCAATTCCGACAGTGTTTCAGTCAATTCCGACAAAAAACTCGCCCGGGGGGGGGGGGGAGCTGGTGGGGTAAAGGTGAGGAATAACGGGTTGAACACAACAATACACACATATAACTGACATATTCTACATGTAAACATGCCTGTAAAATGTTGTCCAAATCAACCAACGTTTTTATAAATGTTTTTTGAGTAACAGCCGTTCACGCTTCCAAAGTAATCAGGCTGTTAAGAAAACCCAAACTGCCAACTGCAAAAGCATTCAATAAATGAGCCAAAAACACAAGTAACGTATGTCTGGTTGACTTTATAACACTACAGAAACTTGTCGTTTGTGGTGCGCACCAACTACATTTTACACTTTGGGGGCTAACGGGGTATATACGTGGGTTATCATGACAAACAAAACAGATGGGGCATCTACATAGCTATATCTACCATCTGTAAAAGTTTCAGCCAAATCCACCAAACATTTCAAGGCAAAAGATGATGGACAAACTTCAGGAATGAAAAAAAGAAAAAAACAAAATAAATCGAGAAAAATCAACACGCGTCCGATTCAGGGAAAGGGACCCATAAGTATTACCTGTACATGTTATTCCGTTTCCTGTAAAACCAGAATTACAATCACAAATGAAGCTACCGCCGATATTGCTGCAAATAGCTTGCATGTGGCAGTTGTTTAAACCTGGTGTGGAGCATTTGTCGATGTCTGCAACGAGAAAATGAACAGTATATTGCACATATTTTAGTTTCTCTGGCTGTCGCGTTCTATGTATACATATATAAGGTGTTTGATTGATCATAGTTATTTTGCTAAACGGAGTATAATTACCAGTTTACATGCTATTCAAAACCAACAGCAAATTAAAACTATTACCTGCACATGTTGTTCCGTTTCCTGTAAAACCAGATTTACAATCACAATTGAAGCCACCATCGGTATTGCTACAAGTAGCGTTGAAGTTGCAGTTGTTCAAATCGGGTTTAGAGCATTCGTCGATGTCTGCAACGGGGAAATGAAAAGTACGTTACAGTTCTTTTTGTTTCTGTGACTGTTTTATTTATCTATATTAGTGATGTTTAACCGCGGCTGCCGTGGCCACATGCGGCTCCCAACTACTTATTTTGCGGCCCGCACCAAACCTCAGAAAACAACCAAACATTGCTATTTTAGCTTCAAGGTAATAAGCTTCAGTTTTTTTCTTAACTTTCGTTTTTGCGGCTCCCTACACACTTATGAAAGAATCATTTAGCCCCGACAACAAAAAAGGTTAAAAATCACTGATCTAGATGGTGTTTGATCGGCTATTGTCATTATGCTAAAAACCTACAGCAAATAAAAAATATTACCTGCGCATGTTGTTCCGTTTCCTGTAAAACCAGATTTACAATCACAAGTAAAGCTACCGTCGATATTGCTGCAAATAGCTTGGATGTGGCAGTTGCTCAAACTGGAATTAGAGCATTCGTCAATGTCTACAACAACAAAGTCAACAAAAATCACTGATCTAGATGGTGTTTGATCGGCTATTGTCATTATGCTAAAAACCTACAGCAAATAAAAAATACTACCTGCGCATGTTGTTCCGTTTCCTGTAAAACCAGATTTACAATCACAAGTAAAGCTACCGTCGATATTGCTGCAAATAGCTTGGATGTGGCAGTTGCTCAAACTGGAATTAGAGCACTCGTCAATGTCTACAACAACGAAGTCAACAGTTAACCTGTAATACGAGTCATACACAAAAATAATACCCCACTAACCTATGCAAACCTTTGATAAAAATAAGTTTGTATCCAGTGTTGCAGATGCACGTGTATGTTCCAACAGAGTTGGTGCACGAAGCAGTTTGTAGGCCGCAAACCGTTTCGTTTAAGCATTCGTCAATATCTAGACGATAGGTTTTCTGTCAATTAGTGAGGCGTTCATAAACCCCAGATCGCACAAACCAAAGTTTATTTCGTTTACTTTAGTGCCGTTTCGAATTAAAGCAGACTTGTAGTAAAAAGTTTTAATTGCTAAACATTTGCCTTTTTTGAATCAGTCTGCGATGGGGGGGGGGAATATTTAGACAATAGGTTTTCTGTCAATTAGTGAGGCGTTCATAAACCCCAGATCGCACTAACCAAAGTTTATTTCGTTTAAAAGTTTTAATTGCTAAACATTTGCCTTTTTTGAATCAGTCTGCGATAAAATGTCAGCGTAAAAAGGGCCCGCAGTCCAAGAAAGGCTAGCAAACCCTGTTTTAGGTGACTCTATCTATATGCGGTTTGTAGTGATTATACAGTCATTTTATGAAACGGAGTTTGATTACCACTTGCCTTTAACAAACAACCAACCACATACAAAAATTATTGTTTTCCAGCTATGTTCTTACCTGCACATGTTGTTCCATTTCCTGTGAAACCGCGGTTACAAGAGCAAGTGAAAGAATCAACGGTATTGATACAAGTAGCGTCGATGGAACAGTTGTTTAAAGGGGGGGGGGTTATATGCGGTTTGAAGTGATTATACAGACATTTTATAAAACGGAGTTTGATTACCACTTGCCCTTAATAAACAACCAACTACATACAAAACTTATTGTTCTAAAACTGTGTTCTTACCTGCACATGTTGTTCCATTTCCTGTAAAACCGCGATTACAAGAGCAAGTGAAGGAATCAACGGTATTGATACAAGTAGCGTCGATGGAACAGTTGTTTAAACCCGGTTCAGAGCATTTGTCTGGAATGGCGTCAATCGTTATAACCTTTTGTCAAACCAGCCTAGGAAAAATGTTACCCGACATACCTACGCAAATCTTTGACGAATTAAGTACGTATCCAGAGTTGCAGGTACACGTGTAACTCCCAACAGAGTTGGTGCATAAAGCAGTATGTGGACCGCAGGCAGTACCGTTCACGGCGCATTCGTCAATATCTACAGGTTTGTTTGAAATGAGATTGGAAAACGCAATCGCTTACAGTTTCGCAGTAATACAGTTGTTGCTTCAATACTACAACACAGCAGTTGACATAATTGCCAAGAGGTTCGGTAAAAAGGAAAACAGCAGTCATTACAAAGCAGTTACAATATCAAATTAAACAAAAACCAAACAATATCAAATTACTATACTGACGGTTAAGATAATTACCTGCTTTCTACATAAAACAGTATTACCAAATCACTCCTGTTAAGCAATGTTTTGGTGTGGTATCGTGTGTCAAAATGTTTTACGATAACACCTAGTCGTTTCGAAAACTTCAGCTCACAGTTTTGGCTTATAAAGCTTCTGTGTATGTCTATGTTTTATTTGTCATAACATTTTTTAAAAAGAACCTACCTGTGCAGGCTGTTCCTGCTGGAACAATGGGTGTAACAAACATTTTTGTGCTTTGGTCGTTAAAACCACTCTTACACTTGCATTGGACCGGGGGGGGGGAAATGTTACCCGACATACCTACGCAAATCTTTGCTGAATTAAGTACGTATCCAGAGTTGCAGGTACAAGTGTGTGTTCCAATTGAGTTGGTGCATGAAGCAGTTTGTGGACCGCAGGCAGTTCCGTTCACGGCGCATTCGTCAATATCTACAGGTTTGTTTAAAATGAGATTGGAAAAGGCAATCGCATTCAGTTTCGCAGTAATACAATTGTGACCTTAATTAACACAACAGAGTATTTGACATAGTTGGTTAGAGGTGCTGTGCAATGAAAGATAAAAAGTGGGAATATTAAAAGCAGTTTGGGAAACTCAAACGTTTGCAAATTCCATGTTAAATATGAGCCGTTTTCTATATATGCCAATAATATCAACCATTTTTGTCAATAATTTTTATCCTATCGTGATCTCAACTTTGTTTGCGATAAAACCTAATCGTTTATAAAGCTTCTGTGTGCATGTCTATGTTTTATCTGTCATAAAATTAGTAAAAAAAACCTACCTGTGCAGGCTGTTCCTGCTGGAACATAGGATAAAAAAAAATTTTTGTGCTTTGGTCGTTAAAACCACTCTTACACTTGCATTGGACCAACGAGAGTCCTAGGTTTGTGCAGTTGGCGTTTATGTGGCAAGGATGGAGGTTGGTCTTGCATACGTCAGCAACTGAAAGATGAAACATTAAACTGAATTATTTATAAATGACGAGATTGTCTGTTATTCACGAACATTTAAGCAATAATCCTGCATTCATGTATGTAAAACAATAAAGTTTGTTTCTAAAATTAAGGGATTTTATGTGTAGAACTAAGATTGTAGTGGTTTGATTGAGTTAAAAACATACTTCCGATGTTGCCAAGGGCCAGAATAGCGTCTCGTGTTGATTGGGCGATAGATAAATTTGAATTGGCGGGGGGGGGGGGGTAGAACTAAGATTGTATTGGTTTGATTGAGTTAAAAACATACTTCCGATGTTGCCAGCAAAGGCCAGAATAGCGTCTCGTAGTGATAGGGCGATGGATAAGTTTGAATAGACAACTATAATCGGATCAAAGGTAGTAATATTGCCTCCCATACCATCCGGAATCGTTGTCGTGTCGTTGAACACGAAAATAACTGAAAGCAGCAATATGCTTGCAAATTAGAATAAATTTGAATGCGTTTGAAGCACCCTTTATGATAGAACGGGGGGGGGGGGCAATAATCGTGCCTCCTAAACCATCCGGAATCGTGTTGCTGTACATGACAATAACTGAAAAAAGTTTTGCTTGCGAATTACAATCAATTTGAATGCGTTTGAAGCACTCTTTTATGATAGAACGCTTAGCATAAACCACGTTAGACAGTAAAAGAAAAAAGTGCGCGCAAAAACAAGATAAAAATTCCACCGATATTTACAAAATCACAGGTCAAGTTCACAAAAATCCTAAATTTAGCGTGTGGAGGGCAATTTTGGTCACTATAAAAGAAATATTAACTTATTTGCAGCGTTAAAATCAGATACTCGACCTGCCGGGGGGGGGGAATACACCACGTTAGACAGTAAAAGAAAAAAATGCGGACAAAAACAAGATAAAAATTCCAGTAATTTGCCACCGATATTTACAGAATCACAGGTCAAGTTCACGAAAATCCTAAATTCAGCGTGTGGAGTTAAGGCAATTTTGATCATTATAAGAGAAATATTAACTTATTTGCAGCGTTAAAATCAGATACTCGACCTGCCTTACAACAAGCGTAGAGTCAAGGCAATTGTCACTACGATAAAATAACTTATTTTTTATTTCTTGCTTATAACTGAGTATGCCATTAAGAAAAGCAATAATATTTATTCATCTTAACTCAAATATTAAAAAAAAACTGAATTTAACGTGTGAAAAAATATTAAAAGACCCACGTCTAGCGATGGTTTCCGATGCAGACAACAAATAAAATAAAGAAAAAACAAGCTGATTTACGATATTCCTTTAATTGGTGGTCTAAAAGGATTTGACTAAAGTTAGGTCAAGCATTGTGCTGATGAAAGTTACTCAGGCCTCTGTAAAACTACACCTTCCCACATTGATTCTTTGGGGGTTCGAATTCCACTAAAAGTCTCTTTTATTTTGTTGTTGTGGTATGCATTCTCGCATGAAAATGCTTGAAAAAAACGGCTTGGTACATCTTATCATGCATTTCGGCTCCAGTCTTTAACTTAATTTTATGTTCCTAAATTCATGAACATTCGCTAAAATGAGCATGAACATTTTCATGAACAGTTTGTTGCCGAAGTTTTTACATTAAACTTACCTGCGTCAGGTACAATCTGGGTTGACACGCAACTGGCCAATGCAGCCAACAAAGCAATACGAACTACGTAGTTCATCACATTTGCTGAGATTTTGTTTCACTTGAACAAAATAAACGTCTCAATTAAAAAAAAAACATTACCTCCTGTGCATAGAAGTTCAAAGAGTTCAAACTATATTTTACAGTACAGTACAGTACAGTACAGTATATTTTTAGATTAAAAAAAACAGTACATTTTTGGTTGTAAATTCGTCCTGGGCTTTTCGGGACAGGTTAAATCTGTCCAGTTCTAGCTTAAATTTGAGTTTAACTTCACACTCAGGCTTAATTACGCCGCAATGTCACTAAATTTCGGACCTGTTCCCGGCTTCGTGTTTGAAAAGTTAACTGCTATTTGGCCGTTTTTAAACAAGTAGTGGATTACCATACCAGACAACATAAACAGCAACTTTCTTACAAACAAATACCTAAAACCATAATCGACCATCCGCGTGTTTCACGTTGCACACTCTGACATATACAACTAGCTTTAAAACCGCAAATAATGTAATGGCTTGGTGTTACAGAAGACAAGCAGCTAAACAGCATCTACATAGCTTAATCTATAGATCGTTTTAACGGAAATTCCAATGTTTCTTACGCTTTGGCAGGAAGCACTTCATCATAAATTTTGGATTGATGTTTTTGCCAAGCCTATAGCGCTTAAGTTGGTTATGAATTACTAGTTTTAAAATAAAACTGCATTTGTCCGCTGTTGGATTTCGCTTAAAACAAGCAAACCTTGGCTATATATAAGATGTCTCCGACGCGTTTGAAATAATATCAGACAATCAGTGAACTGATATATTGTTCTTCCCCAACTACGAAAGATAGTATGCCCCAAACCTAATGTTTGTGAAAAATGTTACGTTTTTACTTTAAAGGACTTTAATGTGGAACACAAATTTTTACAGCGACAATTTGTTTGCTTGTGCTTTTCTTCCCTGCTTCTGCTACACGCTTGTGTTTTGACTTTTTATTATGAGGGGGGGGGGCACTTTAAAGGACTTTAATGTGGAACACAAATTTTTACAGCGACAGTTTGTTTGCTTGTGCTATTCTTCCCTGCTTCTGCTACACGCTTGTGTTTTGACTTTTTATTATGACTTCAAAGCGCCTGTCATGATTGGTCGAGAAATCTATATATGAAATTGACTCTGTGATTCTTAAAGTGATATGTTTCTTAGTGTACATCAGCGTATTACCTAAAATGTTGTCGTGACACCTTTTGTGTACGTTTGGCAGAAACCTATGCTGTTGTGCAACATTAACTGATAAGTGTACACGTCAGGCAGGCAGTGTTGCGTTCGAGACAAATTAGGAAACCCATGTGCGGTTGTCGGGGAAGATCAATGCTGCACAGGCTTTTAAATCTAGTACGGTCGCTACGCGTATTACCACACAACAGATAGACCGGTCNAACAACCCATAGGTCGGTCGTTTCGATAATAAATAGACCGGTTGTTTGATATCAACGTCTACCAGAGGCTGTGTGGTGTCCAAATAAATATCTGTAGGACTGTAAGACACCATGCCTAAATTGTTCAAAACGACAATTGAACTCAGAATTTCAATAATTTAATTTTTAACACGGGAGAAAAATGTTTTAACTGTGTGTGCACCTTATGGTTTATTTCGTCTCGACAGATACTTATAAAGCAAGACATTTGTTTAAAAATCCAAAACGACACGAATTCTAGTTTAGATGTAAACTTAATATGAATTTCTTATGTCTGCGATGCATGTTTTTGTTGTCGTTAAGAGTCGCTCTTGTGTTGCTAAGTTGCATTCGTTGTAGGTTAGCGGTTTGCACGTGACAGTTAATGCAAGTAACCAACTGTTGTTTAACAAATTGCATGTGCGCAGTCTCATATTACACGATTCAGCGTCAGTTTATTTGCACAAAGAAATTCTGATATTGAAAGCTTTTTTGCTAGACTCGCTAATTGGAATATTTGAACATGGCAAGGTCATTTTTATGCTGGCCTTTGGATTGCCCAAAGTATGTAAGTTATTAATCCATCGAAACTAAGGTATTACATTCAAAATGTCGCCTTTTAAAGTATAAAACCGGGTTCAAAGTGAATCGTTTGGTTTTCGATTTTAGGTGCTTTTCTGTAGGGGGGGGGGGATAATAAATAGACCGGTTGTCTGATATCAACGTCTACCAGAGGCTGTGTGGTGTCCAAATAATTATGTGTAGGACTGTAAGACACCGTGCCTACATTGTTCAAAACATCAATTGAACTCAGAATTTTAATAATTTATTTTTAACACGGGAGAAAAATGTTTTAAGTGTGTGTGCATCTTATAAATGGTTTATTTCGTCTCGACAGATACTTACAAAGCAAGATATTTGTTTAAAAATCGAAAACGACACGAATTCTAGTTTAGATATAAACTTAATATGAATTCCTTATGTCCGCGATGTATGTTTTTGTTGTCGTTAAGAGTCGCTCTTATGTTGCTAAGTTGCATTCGTTGTAGGTTAGCGGTTTGCACGTGACAGTTAATGCAAGTAACCAACAGTTGGTTAACAAATTGCATGTGCGCGTCTCATATTACACGATTCAGCGTCAATTTAATTGTTTCCGGTTCTTTGAAATATTTAAAAGAACAATAATGGACTTTGAAACTGGTTTATTGAAGCACTGTATAAAATTGAATGGAAATGTAAAATATACGTTTGCGTACATAATTCGTCCAAGCTATTTGTCAAACACGTCATAATAATAAGACGAATGCATTTAAAGATTGAAGATCTATCAAGGCCCACTTCATATTCGATGGTATGGTGGCACGGTGCTGTGGTATAATGCTGAGTGGTACATAATTAGCAAATTGCTTAATACGAAACTGAATTTTGAATTTTTTTTCTTTGGCACCTGCTGGGGGGGGGGGGGGGGGGGGGGGGGGGGGGGGGGGGGGGGGGGGGGGCATTCTGTTACCTAAACTGGGTTCCCTGGTTAAAAACTACTTTTCTCTAAGTCGATATTTGGTTTGAAAGTAAAACATTACCTAACACAGTACAAGTCATGATAATAGGAATGGTGTTGAAACGCTGCATGTTCTACCATTAGAAAAGGAAAGTTATCTAGTTTTATGATTGCGTTTTAGCACAAAGAAATTCTGGTATTAAAAGCTTTTTTGCTAGACTCTCTAATTGGAATATTTAAACATGGCAAGGTCATTTTTATGCTGGCCTTTGCATTGTCCAAAGTATGTAAGTTATTAATCTATCGAAACTAAGGTATTACATTCAAAATGCCGCCTTTTAAAGTATAAAACTGGGTTCAAAGTGAATCGTTTGGTTTTCGATTTTAGGTGCTTTTCTGTAGAGATGTTTTGTTTTCGCAATAAATAAACTATTATTAACAAGATATATAATAAGCCAGGCAAACTCATGACATCACATCACACCCATTTATTAAAAACATTTACAACACATAATGCTTTGCGTAAAAGAAGCATCCAATGTAAAGAGTCGGATGGCAGAAACAATACAGATTTCAGTTTGACAAAAAAATCATTGGTAAAAATCATAAAGGGGGGGGGGCGTTTTGTTTTCGCAATAAATAAAGTATTATTAACAAGATATATAATAAGCCAGGCAACCTCATAACATCACACCACACCCATTTATTATAAACATTTACAACACATAATGGTTGGCGTAAAAGAAGCATCCAATGACGTCGTAAAGAGTCGGATGACAGAAGCAATACAGATTTCAGTTTGACAAAAAAATCATTGGTAAAAATCATAAATCATAGGAGTTGTAAATTGAAGATCAATAGTAATCATTGAATGCCTACATGGTTAAAATAGCAGGGCAATTATTACATTACTAGTTTACGTGCTTTCGGCATTTCAACCCACGATACGAATCTAGGTTGTGTGTTTCGCAGCAACCCCCCTTTCCCCCATCTTTCTATTAACAACCGAGTTTATTCAAGGGAATATTATATTTAATGTTACACTCGTATATGGTATATGTCGCGTTTATAATACTGTCTTATGCGCGATTATTTGTAAAGAATAACCTTTTAAACTCTTTGACTGATACCTAGAAGCTGTCAGTCAGTTTCAAAGCCAATTGTTTCTTATTAAAACAGAGTACAGGTCCATACCGTACCGTCTCCAAAATAAAATGACTTGCGCAACCAAAACAAGTCAAAAAAAGAACCGCAATGCGCAAAACACAACGTGTGCCTCGGGAAAGACGCGGGCAGTCAGGGGGGGGGGAGTTTTCGGCATTTTAACAGACGATAAATCTAGGTTGTGTTTTTCGCAGCAACCCCCCTTCCCCCTTCTTTCTATTAACAACCGAGTTTATTCAAGGGAATATTATATTTAATGGGGGGGGGGGAAAAATCACTAGTANAAGGGAATATTATATTTAATGTTACACTCGTATATGGTATATGTCGCGTTTATAATACTGTCTTATGCGCGATTATTTGTAAAGAATAACCTTTTAAACTCTTTGACTGATACCTAGAAGCTGTCAGTCAGTTTCAAAGCCAATTGTTTCTTTATTAAAACAGAGTACAGGTCCATACCGTACCGTCTCCAAAATAGAATGACTTGCGCAACCAAAACAAGTCAAAAAAAGAACCGCAATGCGCAAAACACAACGTGTGCCTCGGGAAAGACGCGGGCAGTCACTGGCACGCTGCCATCAGGCACTTGTGCCATAACCACGCGCTACCAATTTGCATACAATGTAAATAAATTTGTGACAGTATACCATGCGTAAAAACAAGACAGTTAATAAGTTACATAGATTCTGAGTACAAGTATTGTTATATGGATCGTAGCCAAAAGTATTACTATAGAATACATAAGGCAAGAATAAAGTAATTAGTTGTTGTATATGTAATTGGTTATAAAGGTGCCCACCTTTGACTAGATAGATTTGGTGCAATAATCATTTGAATGTTTGTAAACATCAAATATTTGTGTAATTAACATACTTTAATACTACGCATTAACGATGAAATTAGTCAGATTAAATATTCCCAGTTTGTCTCAAAAATGTTCATTTTGCTATTTTGTTTTCTAGTGTAATCAGACTATATCAAAAACCGACAAATAATTTTTCATTCAATTTAGAATATTTTAATATTACTCTGACATATTTTTTTTTTTCGAGCAAGATTAAAGTGGGATAAAAAGTGCATTAGTGTTTAAAAAATCTTGCATTTTGTGAAATAGGAGAAAATCACATCACAAAACAACGTCAAAGAGTAGATTTAGTAAATGTAGACTATATTTAATGTCCGTGTATTATGTTTAGGCCTTGTATGTCAAAAACTTTGTAAACGAATTAAAGTGTTGCTGGATAAAAAGTTTGTTGGAGTTTTAGGACTGGTAACGTTTCCATGAAAATTTGTTAACCTCCGCAGAAACTTATTGTGAAAGTATCAATGTATTGTCCCCGACCCTTTTGAGTTTCTGAGTAGCTGTCTAGTAAACAAAACACACATATTTCTATACAACAGAAACCGTTTATATGGAGGTTACACAAAATACAAAGTTCGCTAGACAATTCTGCTCAGAGTCTTGTTTCGATTTGTTAACAAAAAGCCCGCGAAGAAAGTTTATTCGAAAGTTTATGATCTATTGTGTTTTCGCTTTTTGCTTTTGCCATTTAATTATCCGCTGTTATTATTTTTAGCCAATAGTCGAAGCATGTTTCAGTTTCCAAATACACATATAGACACAATAGACGTACACAACAACAACAGTTTGTATGGAGGATATACCATTTTGTTTGACAAATTTGAAGGTGCAATATCATTGCTCTTTCAGCAGTTTTAATATAAATAATTAAATACTTTTTCATAAAAATAATCGACACTTTGACGTCCAATACAAGACGCTTCCTTTAGGATAATGGCATATCTTGCAAAACAAATTACCCTGATGAAGACGTCTTCTATTGGACGTCGAAACGTCGATTATTTATAACAAAATAAAAACGGCTGGAAAAACGATACTCGTTTATAGATTATGCCTGGCAGAAGTAGCTAATATGTATTTCTATTGATAAATTTCACAAAAATGCCGAAGTAAACATTTTACAACAAATGCATAATAGTTCCAGCAAAACTAAATGCCACAATCATCATCATGGTGTAATTAAATGACACCTGTGTTGCAGATGATGTTGATGAAGCAATGCATTTATCTAAAAACAAATAAACAAAGTAACGATCACGTTTTAAACACGATAATAAGATTTCTTCCAGCAATTGTTCATTTATAAAGGCTACTGCACTGAACAAACCTATGTGTCTTGCTAAACACATTGTGACATCACAAACATATTTTAGTTTTTGGTTTGGTTTGAGTTGAGTTTATTTCACTGGAATAAGCAAATCGCTGCAGCACAATTGCACCAAACTATTCACCAAACTGGAAATTGCTGCACAACGTTAAGACTTTATATAGCGGAACAAACTTTTACACAATTGGTGGATAGATGGTAGGCTTCACTGTTTATGCAGTGTCTACGTAATGACATCTAATAAGTGTTTTAGGAATACTTAAATGTTAATGAGGCAACGAACCCGTGTTACAGACGAATTTGCAGCTTTTGCCGATTCCAAACACCGACGAATAGCATCCCAAAATGCCCTTAGCTGGTCCACACGATCTCTTCACGTGTCCAACTTTCAAATAAGATGCACCTGTGGCATAAGATATATGATTTAGAAAGTGATAGAACAAACTGCTTGTGAACACCAACACACATTTAGAAAAACGTACTTAGTTTTTTGATGAAGGAAGTACGTTAATTGGCAGTTTTGTCGTATTAGACATATTGAAAGTTACTTTATTGAGTGATTAACGTTTAATATTCTCACCAACTTCATTGAATTCAGCCACACACTGATTTGAAACTGGGCAGTCCTGTAGATACGTGTCTGGAATAGAGGGTCCTTCGCAGTCTGATTGGAGAAACCCCCCCCCCGGAATAGTTAAATGTTAATGAGGTAACGAACCCGTGTTACAAACGAATTTGCAGCTTTTGTCGATTCCAAACATCGAATAACATCCCAAAATGCCCTTAGCTGGTCCACACGATCTCTTCACGTGTTCAACTTTCCAATAAGATACGCCTGTGGTATAAGATATATGATTTAGAAAGTGATAGAACAAGCTGCTTGTGAACACCAACACATATTTAAAAAAACGTAGACATGACCTTAGTTTTTTTGATGAAGGAAGTACGTTAATTGGCAGTTTTGTCGTATTAGACATATTGAAAGTTACTTTATTGAGTGATTAACGTTTAATATTCTCACCAACTTCAGTGGTTTCAGCCACACACTGATTTGAAACTGGGCAGTCCTGTAGATACTTGTCTGGAATAAAGGGTCCTTTGCAGTCTGTTTGGAGAATATGGAGGCTGCCACAAACGTAGCATTGAATTCCTTTACCTGAAACCAATAACAAAATATAAGTTATGAGGTCCAGATCTCCTAACCTTGATTTAAGAGAAAAGCTTTAACAAATACTACTTTAAACTCAAATCAGAAAAACAAACGGTTCTTAAAGGTAACATTCAGCTTTTAACATTTAAACTATCTTGCTACATGTCGAGTAGATTTATTTCTACATTTTAGTTTTTTGTGTGGACATTTTATCGTGCCCCCCCCCCCCCCCCCCCCCCCCCCCCCCCCCCCTGCAGAAACCATTAACCAAACTTTGGGTTTGGTCTCTGCTGGTACAAAAGTATTAAATATACTATTTGATTGGTTTAATTCTTTCATTTTAGACACTCACAAAATAAAAAAAATGTGAAATATTTTTCGGCACATACGATAGGCATCCTGCTTCTGTAAACAACTGTTTTGAAGCCAGACCCTTTGCTTCACTCAAAAACTTAGGCTGTATATGTTAAGTTAGTCCGAAACTTGTAAATAAAGCAAAGAGAATGATCTTAAGGTTTGAATATTGGACAAGAAAACAAAAACACGTACCTCTGGCAAAGAAAGTTGCGATAAGAAATATAATAATCAGCTTCATGCTTGAATTTTGTTCCTTCCTTATTAACTTCAACAAAAAGTATATTTTGTTGTAAACACCATGAGTTTCACAAAATCGCAATTATCAACTGAACCTTCCCAAAATATTTAACAACTTTCAAACTTTACAAAGAAAGCTTCGAAAATCCGGTCCGGATGGACAATTGTCTAGGACAGTGGTTCTTAACCTTTTTGGTGTGGTTTCCCACTAAAGTAAATCACCAAGTTCGAATTTCCCCCTCTGTTATTTTTATAAACATGTTTTGTGCCCAACACTAACAAAAAAATATTCTTTAATCGAAATAATTTTGTGAAGCCATTTGGTCAGGACCTTAAAGGTATACTGCAATCTTATTTAGTTTGAATAGTGATTTCGTTAGTAAGTAAAATTGTGTGGAATTTTGAAAAATCTTATGTGCTTGCATTAGTCATGTATTGCATCACAATCAACAGATCAAATGCATTTATTCACGGACAATAACAAAGTCATTGATACTTTTAGTAATGTCTGTGACGTAACAAACGATTTTTGGATTTTTATGCGCCTGGTAAAACTAGGTGAAGTTAATCTTACTTACATGTTATTGCGGAAAATATTGAATTAAATTAACTTTCAACGATTAATTTCAAACCACGGGCCCGAGTTTGGCGATTTCTGACTCACATAATTTTCCTCTAAAAACGTTAAATTTCCCACCGGTTAAGAACCACTGGTCTAGGAGTATCGATGTGAAAACTAAGACATTCGAACCGATTGTGTGCTGTCATTTTCGCTTTCTGTAGTTTATACAACAAGTGTCTTTTGGACTTAAAGACTATTAGTTTCTTTTGTTCCCCAACGATTAACTTTATTCAGCCTTCCTTTTGGTGGAATATTGCACATTATAAGTTGCGTGAAAAGAATTTTGTCGTCTGTTACCGAGGTTTTTAAAATATGTAGTAAGTGTCACATTTAGAATGTAAACCGGCTTCTTCATCAATGTTCAAGCAGATAATATTGTTTGAGTTATGTCCTCTGTCCAAAAACTTACCAATAGAAACATCTATGATCCAGATACACACCTGTTTTATCCCCCCCCCCCTTCATCAATGTTCAAGCAGATAATATTGTTTGAGTTATGTCCTCTGTCTAAAAACTTACCGTTAGAAACATCTATGATCCAGATACACACCTGTTTTATTATGACCCTCTCGACCGCCCACCAACGTTTCATCTCCATTCCAGTTTACTCGCTGCGCACCAACCTCACTTTCTTGTGAGCGCTCGTCACATAACGCGTCATAATAAGGTGTAGCTGCAACGCGTTCAGCCATTATCCCCCCCCCCCTGCGCTCAGGAGCGAGTTATCGCTCTGACGTTTTAACGTTTCGCAGCTTTTTCCGACTTGGTGATTGTTTTACTGCAATTGCGTTGCTATGTTTTCTTTTACCAAGCGAAATAAACTCAGCTCAACTCATTACTTGCAATACACAGTTTTAACTGCTTGGAGAAGTCGTTTGTACAGTAAACCAAGGGTGACACTAAAACTCTGAATATTGCTGGAGATTGCGGGACGTCGCGGAAACCGCTAAATGTCGGGTAAATTGCTGACGGTTAGTGCTATTAGGGTTGGGTTGAGGTTTCATAGTAGTATATAAATCAAAAAATGTCCCTGCCTAAAACTTATTCGGCTATTTCTTGACATTAGGCTATTTTTGCGGAACGTCGCGGGATATGGCGGGACGTCTCAGGCGGGGAATGTATCCCGCGAATTTTTTTTAATGATTTTCTATTAATAAACCTTATCCCAACCCCAATAGCTCTGAACCGTCAGCAATTTAACCCGATATTTAGCGGTTTCCGCGACGTCCCGCAATCTCCAGCAATATTCAGAGGTTTAGTGTCACCGGTAAACCAAACACAGTATGTAACAAAACACACGACTAATTCTTACTGGTACCAGGAGCATTAAGCGTCCACTTTGTTAATGCCAAGATTTTCTTGACAAAATAAATAAATTTAAAATAAATAAAAATAAAATTTAACACAAAATGACGGAGTGCGCTTAAATCGTTGCCAAGAGAAAATTATTCTGTCCTACTTTACAGTTAGCTTCTCTGCTATCGGTATAATGAGGACCAAAGCGTACATGAGAGTAAATTGTTTTCAGGCAAATGAACAGCGTAATTGTGATAAAATTAGAATAATAATTTAGAATAAACATGCAACAAAAACTTTCAGGCAATGCCCATCCATCGACGATGCATGAACTAACGAAGTACTAAGAAAAATCACTTGGGTCAATGTTATTGTACTTGAAAATATACGCGCACCGAAAATTTGAGAGAAGAGAAGATTAAAGATAGAAACAATATAATAGGACTTAATTGGTATTTTGTACCCAAGACCAACTTATTAGGTGCCTGGTGGCTACCGTGGCGCACTATATAGGAGAAATGAAACCCCTTCTTTATGGCAACAAAAATAGCTAGTGAATTGTAAAAGGCCGGGTTTACACCTACACATATGTGTACACATATCTGCTTCTGTACTTAATGCATGGCCATAAATGACCTAGGTTAACAAGCATTTTGCACAAAAACTGATATTACAATGTGACTTTTTACCAAGAGGTAGTTTTCCCAAACTGAGAAAGGTCGCGGCTGCAGCCGAGGAAAAACGTTGATATACATAAATAGAAGAAACATACTATGATAAACTTGTACAAAAAAGAGAAATGCGTTGGGTCTTAATGCCAAACTCATAATCGTTTTGTTCATTCAAACAAGAGTTTTTAAGGCTTGCTAAGTAAGGTGTTACCACAAATACATCTACCGTATTCAGATTTTTATAGCTTTTTCTATATGCTAGTTCCTTTTCAGATAAAACATACGCTCTTCGCACTGAAATAAAAGAAAAGTGCAATATATACTCCAATGGGTAAAACAAACTAGATTTTTTTGCAAATCACAAAGCTATTTCGTCAAATGCGTGTGTTATTGTGTTGCAACTTATCAATCTATTTCGAATAGACGTTTCCTAACTTGTACGATTCATGGGATTTTAAGCAGTGCGCCTTTCCTTGATCGTTATTTGTAATACAAATCATTATTTATTCGTGTTTATGTACATTATACTTCGCTATTTTCAAATATCTGGATACACTTAACTGCAAAAAAGGCTTATAAATAACAAACTAAGATTTGGACGCCATGAGGAATGGTTACGATTTCCTTTGAACGCAACCAATTTGGCTTTTCCAAGCTTGTAGGGGGGGGGGCTGCGTGTGCTATTGTGTTGCAACTTATCAATCTATTTCGAATAGACGTTTCCTAATTTGTACGATTTATAGGATTTTAAACAGTGCGCCTTTCCTTGATCGTTATTTGTAATACAAATCATTATTTATTCGTGTTTATGTACATTATACTTCGCTATTTTCAAATATCTGGAGACACTTAACTGCAAAAAAGGCTTATAAATAACAAACTAAAATTTGGACGCCATGAGGAAAGAGAGTTACGATTTCCTTTGAACGCAACCAATTTGGCTTTTCCAAGCTTGTACCACAGATAAGTCAAGTTTATAGACGTAGGTCTTCTCGTGGATAAAGTCACCAGGTTTCTCCTGGAAGCGGAGAAGAAACGGAATCTTTACCTCGGATTCCTGCGCCGACAAATATATCTTGATAATTTGAACACGACTATTAAATCAATTGTAACCAACAGAAGGGTGGCTTTTCTATATATTTCAATTGGGTTTGTCCATATGTTTTTCACTTTCTTGACCAAATGTTTTGAACAAAAAAGCGTTTGACAAAAAATTGAAAAAGAGTTACAATGTTTCTACTTACCTCAAGTTTCTGGAGGTTTAAAATCTGAACAGGTGATTGAGTCAATCTTTCATGAGGCAAAATATCGAATCCCTCAGAATTAGACAATGTAATATTCTGCGCCTAAACACACAAGAAACGGACTTGCAAAAAAAAACAACTTAACGTAATACATGAAGATAAACTAAAAAGCCAAAATCGTAAAAAAAATTAACAAAAAAAATTAGGCAAAAAGGAAAACTTTACAAGTAGCGGGCCAGGTACAAAAACTGAACATTGAATTATTTAAAATATGCAAAGATATGTATAATATATATATCGATAGATCATATGCACCATGACGTTACACTGAATCAAGCTAGCCTCCCAAAAATTCCCGTGTCAAAGTTGTAAGTAGACCAAAATTCGGGCCCGAACTATGAATCGTTTTTGTCATTTTGAGTAGCTTGTTTTAGCGCGAATAGCCTAAACATCCAGCAACTAACCAATTTATATCAAAAACTAGGAAGGTGGCTTTCTGATATACTTCCATTTTATATATTCTATATCCTATTTACCAATTTACTGCATCATTTGATTTACATATGATTGTTTTTGGAAGTAAAAACGAATAGGTTCCCCCACACAGGTGTTTGTGCGGATTTGCGGTAAACAAATGTTCCGGTTATTTTTAGTTTCCGGTTACTAATTCGGATCAATAGCAAACATCTGTCCAAATTTGAATGAATTTCAAGCACTCTTTCTTGACCAAACCAGCGTTACAAACCAGCGTTTAAAAAATTTACGTTTTGGGGGCCTGTGGGTGAACCGCTGGGTCATTCGTGGTCAACTTCAGGAGGATCAAATTCGGATTACTAACTAACATCTGTCCAAATTTAAATAAATAAAAAGCACTCTTTCTTGACCAAACGAGCGTTACTAACCAGCGTTGACAGAAAAAAGGGAAAAAATAAAAAAAAATGTAAGGGGACCCACAAAAAATGCTGACACAGAAATGCGTCAGGTCATTTAAACAAGGCCTTGAAAAATCGAGTTCGGGCTGATCCCAGTTATGAATGTATGTTCATCTTATCTGAAATATATCACTAACTTTACTGTTGTGTGTAAATTCTAACCTTCAGGCGATCAATACGAACATAAACTTCACACTGGTTCAAGTTATTTGTGTTCACAGTGCTTGCTGTCACTTCGATACAGTTGGTGAGAATCGACTTAAATGAAACTGAAAAGGAAATTCCGTTTTCCTTGCATTGGATTAATACGGGAAGTTCCGGGACATCTGCAACAAAACAAATTACTTTAATTAAGTTTTAGTGAAGCTTTCAGTACACTTAAATCAGTTTGTGTTTTTTGTTGTGCATTTTCCAATTAGTGTTAAATGTTTTTTGTGGCAATTTGTTTTCAACAGAAATTATGCACCAATCATAGGGTAATAGCTAGTCAGTAAATATTGATTTACTAAGTACAAAATTATAAAATGAAATACAGACCTCATTTTCATACATATAGAGGTTTTAATGAACTGAGTCAGGTGCCCCAACAATAAAAGCAGATAAAAAGTGTCCTTAACGGTAACAATCCCAGTACACACGACCCATTTTATTAAATGCTACCTATTTGGACTTAAACATTCCAATACCGTGAGTGCTGGTCTACATGAACGCTGACCCTAGTATTAAGTTGGTGTTCATCTTAAATGATGGTCAAACTTCCTCCACTACAAAGCTGACATGTGCACAATGCGAGACAGGCAACGGTGCTTATCATTCAACTTCGTCAGGCTTAACACCAGCCTGTGTAGCTCATTGGTAAAGCACCAGACCCGCTTAGGCTCCAGACGTAATTTCGAACTTCACAACATTCTAGATTTTTCCAGCCAATGTCTTGTCCTACTTACCTACTTTAATCGATATTACACGTTTCATTAGCCTAGCCTACTACAATTAACACATGAGGGTGCTGTGATCGCTGGTCTGCATGAAAGATTCAAGGCCAATCCCAGTACTAAACGTATCTTCATTTTAGCTAGTTATAGTTGCTGGCCAACGATAAAAAGACACAAAAGCAGCACTATTCAAAAGAACAAGTACTTTGCAAAGTGAAACTGTGAGTTTTGGGAAGAACAGCGCAGTATGAATAGCAATGGGATGGGTTGGACATCACGGGAACGCCAGCCATTTTCAAATGGGTCAATCCAAATTAGGAAGTATTTTGTAGCAAGTAAACGCTTACCATGCATTTCTTTCCATTTGCGATGAACTTCACTGTAACCCTTTCCAGCCTCCAGTCGATCCGTCAGACATCGGTTAAATGATAAAAGCGTTTTCACCTCAACACACTGAAAACAATTTGATTTAAATTAAATGAAAGGTGCCTTTACAATATGTTTCTTTTAAGTTTAATCGTCAAACCTATAAAAGTCATGTGCATTTTAGGTATTATTAACACAACACAGAAAAATGCTAAATACTAAGTCGAAAAGAACTTAACAATGCATCATTTGAGAATTCTGACATGAAAAAAATGGAGCTTATGTCTTTAAGCATGGAATTTGATTATTATTATTTTTTAAATGAACACTCTTTTGTATACTGCAAACAGTGCCCACTGCTTCGACCTATGAGGCCTTATTAGTGCAGCTGGTGACATGATACATGCCATATTGGCTAGTAAAAGCTTTATAGGTCAAAACAATGCGCAATGCCCAGAGTTTTAAGGCGGGTCGAGCTTTTTGTGCCGGGTTCGGGTTTGGGTTTCATACAAAACGGACTTGGGCCTCACATTTTGAATAAATTTAACTAGCAAAGTAGATAGTTGTTGGACTTAACCTAATGGCCAAAAGTCAAAAAACGATTAGTTTATGACCTTTGTCTATTGTGTTTGTCTTTGCGAAGAAAGCCATGTACAGACCTCAAGTTTTCAAACTTTCGGCCGTAAAAGGGCTTCTCAAAAACGATTAGGGTTCGGGCTTGTACTTTCGGGT
This sequence comes from Phallusia mammillata, assembly GCA_003260075.1. NCBI lineage: Eukaryota > Metazoa > Chordata > Ascidiacea > Phlebobranchia > Ascidiidae > Phallusia > Phallusia mammillata. The sequence continues at coordinate 22,620 of QLIY01001229.1, read as the reverse complement.
TCGGGCTCCAATTTCAAGCCTGTTTACAACTCTGACACTACCTGTAGCTTACATAACATTTCTTGACTCAATGCTTTTGTATTAATACTTATGTTGTCAAAACAAAAATGGTTGGCTTGTTTATGGCATTAAATGCATTATAGTTTTTGCCAAAATATCTTTTTGTGAATGATCATTTTACAAATTTTGAAACCCAGTCATGCAAGAACTATTTTTATACCTGGACGTCACTTTTTCTGACGTCATCTTGAACATACGATAACATGTGATTGACCCGAATCGGTTTCTCCAAGTGTTTCTGTAAGGACTCAACAAATATCCCGTATGTACGACCCTGTTCCTCGAAAGCTTCCCGGTTTTCAGTTCTAAATAACATTAAAACAAGCTTTATTAACGATCATAATAAGACCTGCTGCAGACAGTGCACTAGTGGTGTCAACCGCGCCGCGTGAGCGGCCGCGCAATTTTTTTAGGTAATTTTTTATGCGCGGCCGCGGCATTAATAAATTTTTATGCAGCGTCAATGCCGCACGCCGCGCAACTTGTGTAATTACTTTTGCTNGACAGTGCACACTGTTTCGACATATCAGGTCTCATCAGTGCAGCTGGTGACGAGAGAGCTAGTGACCAGCTACACTGATGAGACTTTATAGGTCGAAACTGTGAGCACAGTCTGCTCGATGTGTTTACATTAATAAGACCATTTTAAAAGATTGGCTGGGTCCCAACCTTTAAGGGCTTGGATTTTTTTTGTCCCAGCACAGCCATTGACGGACATAAAATGACATAAAACATACAAATTCACACACAAAAAGTTTTGTAAAGTCTTCCACTGCAAAAATTTACCGCTGTCTGTCCACCTAGGGCAGGGGTCGCCAACCTTTACTACTCAAAGAGCCACTCGGACCAGTTTTACGTAGTAAAAAAACACTGGGAGCCACAAAGTCGTTTTAAAATTTAAAATAAAATGCAAAACGTTTTTAGTTTTATGACATTCGACTTTTTGTTGTTGTTTAGCTAGTGTTTCATTGCATTTTAGACACACTGGTATACTAGTCTCGTCAGCAGAGAAACAACTTTACGTAGCGTTGCTATTCTGTTTTTGCAGATTTGTATTCTATTGTTAACGCGTTTCTAACGTAACAATTAACAAACAGCTATTGTTACGCGCGCACACACACTGCAAACAAAAACAGTATTGTCTCATATTGCGTATTAACCTGCGCTCCGCCAGTTTGCCTCTTTCAGACTTCACGTTTGATGGTATAGAGATGGGGTTGCAGGTAACTACAACAAGCGAGTACAGTCATGCTACTGCACTTCAATTTTCGTGTTCGACTTTTGTGTTCAGCATAATCGTCACATAATTTTTATTCAAATGTACAACATTTGGTAAATTCAAAAACTGAGCCGCATCAGAGGGATCAAAGAGCCACATGCGGCTCCGGAGCCGCGGGTTGGCGACCCCATGACCTAGGGTTAAGATGCTTTTGATACACAGAAGTGTAAAAATCATAAAGAATGAACCCAATAAAAAAACTTTGTGTTATTAGTTAATTTGTTACTCACGTTGCATACGCAAACACAATATTGTCAGTAAAGGAGGTGCGGGATGAATATCTTCTCATGTCGTGGGGATTGCTGCAATAGTTCATGTTGTAATTATTTTTCTGAATGTTTTAAACCCAGTTTAAAATTATTATAAATGTAAAACCTAAAAACAGAAAATACAAATAAAAAAGCTACTATTTTTTTCTTAATTACATAAACTAAAAGTGTAGTTTTCCAGTTTAGTCTAACTGTAGGAGTGTAGTTTTTAAAACTTAATAAGACAAAGACATAAAAGTCAAAAAATGAAGAGAATTGCAACAAACTGTTCAGTATAAGTGAGTACATTATAGCAGTGTTCGGAAACTGCCGGTCCGCGAGGAGTTCATTACCGGGCCGTATACTTTTTTAGGTCAAGTGCTTTAAAACATTTTGCCCGTGTTTTCCGGGGATGATAAACTAATTTAGTTTCAACTAAATATTTGTTTTTTTTTGGTAGGCCGTTTCATGATAAAATTTCAGCCTCAAAAACGGCCCGCAATAAAAAAAAGGGTTGCCGACCGTTGCGTTATAGCATTGTCAAATATTTTTAACTCACCTTTTTCTACAGATATCAAGCAGAATTAACATCATGCTTGGCTCACACCGACGTTGTACATCCTCCAGTGCTGAGTGAGCTTGAATACAATGGGCGGAAATATACTTGCTTGGTGCATCCGTAGGAACCAAGTAACACTGGCCATCATTTTCATACCCATGACCACCAAAGTAAAACACACCTGCAAGTACATTATTTGACTGATTATTTTTGACGAGTTTGACTAAATATTTTAAGTTGGTTTTGATACAATAAAAGGTCACAGGGGAAAACTACTTTTACATTCCAACAACAGGGTGTTTCACAATACGTGTTTCTGACCTGCAGTAACCTCTCGGCCGTGGGATATCTACACAATAACTCTTATGAATAGAGATGCACCAAATTGGCTTAATTTGGGTTCCTGAATATTCGGTAGTTTTGCCAGTTGCATGGTGAGTTTGAAAGGCAAATGGCAAATTCACAAGAGACAAAATTGTAAATAGTAGCCGAAGAAAAAGTAAAATATTCAGTAATCGCTGCACTGGTGTTAACCAGGTTTGTGGCCCCAGACTCACACTTTTAGGCACGGAGTCAGCATTTGAGCAGCCAAATTAATCAAATCATTATTACATATACCATAATGGTTTTTCAAACACCTATAACAAGAAATTAAATGGCAACAAAAATAACTTACAATAGCATCCCTTTATGCTGAGGTCAATCCACAGACGAAAAACTCTGTGCATTTCTAGGAAGTCCAAGTTTTGAAAAGATAAAGTTCGAAAATGTAAATTATCCTGAAAAAATTAAAGTTGTATTTAAAAAAGTTTTAGACCACAATTAAAGCACAGCGAATTTCAATCCAACGAGTTATTTTCAAAGAAAAACATCTTTATATGATGCAAAAGATTGTTTTTTTGCTTGTTAATACTAAAATAACACTAAAGGTCAACAGGGTAAATATCAAAATCATTCAAATTGACAGAAACTGGTTACTAAATTAAATACACATATATTTACATGCATATTTGTTGCATTTTTGTGTTTGTTTTTAAAATTCAAAGCTTGTTGATATACAATTTATGGATAGTTGTTGACAACTGTAGCTCAATTTTTTAAATTTTTTTCTGACTAAAATCATGTAAATAAACAAGCCTAATAAAAAACACAAACTAAAAACATCATACAAAAAAACTTAAAAAAAACATGTAAGTACAAAACTTTACTATAAATGTTGCCTCATTTCAACAACTTACGACCTTGAGTGCTCCTAGTTTTGAAAACATGTCAGTTACTTTGACTGAACTTACTTTAAAAATCTTGGTGAGAACTCTTAGGTCCCTGGATACAGCTGGCAATTGTTTATTGTTTTGGTAAGTGTCATTTCCAATGAAAAGTGCAATTTTGTCACTTGCATTGAACTCAGAAATATGTTGTGAAACATCATGAACTAATAAAAAAATCAATTTCAGATGATGCTATTTAGCAATCACCACAAAATTAAACAAACTATCAGCCCAAGTAAGAATAAAACTGGGAAAACCTACTGTATGTTATGCTATAAGTGTTTAATTTAACATTAGAGATATTTCAAATGCAGTAAACAATAGTATAAACTGTGATTTCACAGGCAAAAAGGATAGTCCTACCATTGGAAGTCAAGAAACAATCAAAAACTCTTCATCAAATGCTTTATTGCATGGTAAATAAAAAGCACTTCTACCATCTCATCTGGAAAACTCTTAAGTTAGTGGCAACGGGTTAATAGAGTTTTTTGACAATCCCATACTGTGTAAACATTTGTCTTACTCCATACACTTTCATTACTTCTCATAACCTTTCATTTTAAAGCCTGTAAGTTGCTGTGTTGAGGCAATTCTGCACAGTGTCACAACCAGTAAACCCAAGGTTGGGGAATGCTATATGACGTCACAAGCGTCTGTCGTAACAATGCGTTTGTGTGATATTGCAACATGTTTTGGGTGTGGTCGCCATTCTATGAATACAGTTGAACAGAAAAGTACTGTTTTTTTTTGGTTATCTCTAAACGCTGACTCGAGGAAAGTTACGCACGTCGCACTTGTGTGAATATTTGCATACTAGTACGCGACACATCTGGGGGCTCGTCCGGGATTTCTACAAACTAAATAAAAGTTTGGTTTGGATCCTGTTTATGTGTGTATCAGCAGACCTCTTGTAAACAGCATGGAGAAACTATTAGAGATGGGAAAGCAAATGGAACTTTCTGGCGAAAGTTTGATGAAGTTCGTAGCTGATCAGCAGGCTCTAGAACGCGAAGAAAGGCGCCTGATCAGAGAAGCTGAAGCTGAAGAAAGACGATTAGAAGCCGATAAGGAAGCAAAGGTTCTTGCACAAAAAGAATGTGAAGCCGATAAGGAAGCAAAGGTCCTTGCACAAAAAGAATGTGAACTTGAATTAAAGAAGCTCGAGATGCAGCTTGCCCAAGTAAACAGCGACAGGCAGGAAGTAGCTGTTGGAAGCAGAGCAAAAGTGCCCAAGTTACCAGTATTTATTGACGGTAAAGATGAGCTTGATAGCTATTTGTTACGGTTTGAAAGGTTCGCCACAAATAGCAGTTGGAAGCAAGAAGAGTGGGCTACAGCGTTAAGCGCGCTACTCACCGGGAGAGCCCTTGAAGTCTACTCAAGACTGTCGGATACTGACGCGGTTGATTATCGCCGGTTAAAGCATGCCTTACTAAATCGGTACGATCTTACGGAAGAAGGCTACCGCATGAAGTTCAGAATGGCAAAGCCCGAGGAACATGAGAGTCCAGAGCAATTTGCCGTGAGGATTCAGAGTTATCTAAACAAGTGGGTAAAGCTTTCTGGCCATAACACAGATTGGAGCGAATTGAGTGATTTGTTTGTCAAGGAGCAATTCCTAAAATCTTGTCCGGAGGACTTGTCTGTGTACATTAGAGAACAAGCGCCTAAAACACTGAACAATCTGACGACAGTCGCTGAACAGTTTTTAACAGCGCACAACAGAAAGTTGGCTGGAGATAAGGAAAAGAAAGTTGTCGAGAGAGCGAGAAAGTGCTTTATTTGCGATAAAGTGGGGCACATTGCGAAGGACTGCAGGTCACGTGCATACCCACCAAATCCGCCAAAAGTGTCTTGCGCAAAAGCACAAGGTAAAATGACGTTTGGTCGACGGAATACCACACGTTTGCCGCTTGTTGAAGGTCGAGTTGGTCGACATAAAGTAACGGCACTTAGAGACACTGGATGCACTGGAATCTTGGTCAACAAAAAGTTTGTGGATGACGATCAGATTCTGGATAAGCACGGGTCTATCGAGTTAGCCGACGGCAAGTTGGTCAAAGCCAAGGTGGCTAAAATTACAGTAAGTACTCCATATTACAGCGGTGAAGTGGAGGCATGGTGTCTGCCCAACACGGCACACGATTTGTGCATCGGAAATGTTGCTGGTGCAAGAGAAGCCGACGATCCAGATGTGGCGTGGGGAAAAGTATGTGCAGTTACTACGAGGGCCCAGAAGGAAAAGAGTAAAAGAAAGGACAAACCTCTCGTAGTGCCGGTTTGCGAAGAGTGGCCGGTTACGGACAGTGATGGATTTAAAAGCGCACAGCGATGTGACAAGTCTCTTGACGATTTGCGGGACCGTGATGAGGAAATGGTAAGAGGGCAGCAAATAACGAAATTTGTGACCACAGACGGACTGCTTTATCGGGCGTATTTGCACCCCAACGTAAATGAAGGAAATTGGTTAAGACAGCTGGTTGTACCCGTTTCTCTGCGAAGTAGAATTATGCAAGTTGCTCATGACTCGATCATGGGGGGACATTTGGGAATAAAAAAGACATGTGACAAGATTATGCAGAGCTTTTACTGGCCGGGCATACGAGACGACGTCCGACGTTTTTGTCGGTCATGTGACATTTGCCAAAGGACAATTAGTAAAGGAAGCGTACACAAGGTGCCCCTACAGAGTCAACCTCTAATTGATGTTCCATTTAAGAGGGTGGCGGTGGACCTCGTCGGACCTATTTATCCAACGAGTGCGGAAGGACACCGTTACATTTTAACACTTGTCGATTACGCAACACGTTATCCGGAGGCAGTGGCGCTTAAGAAAATCACGGCAGAATCGGTTGCTGAGGCTTTGGTGGATATGTACAGCAGGCTAGGGATTCCGGATGAAATCTTGAGTGATTTGGGGACTCAATTTATATCGGAATGCATGAAAGAGACTGAACGACTCCTCATGATTAAACATCTAACAACTACACCGTACCATCCTATGTGTAACGGCCTCGTTGAAAAATTTAATGGCACGCTAAAGCGAATGCTGAAGAGGTTGTGTAGCGACCAGCCTGAGCAATGGAATAGGTATATAAACGCGTTGTTGTTCGCATATCGCGAGGTTCCACAGGAGGCTACAGGTTTCTCGCCGTTTGAGCTTGTTTATGGAAGGACAATTCGTGGTCCAATGGCAATTTTGCGCGAGATGTGGACCAACCCAGCCACTATTCCTGAAGTGAAGACAAGTTATCAGTACGTCATTGATTTAAAGAAGCGGATAGAGACCACAATAGCGCTGGCTAGGGAAGAGTTGGACAAGTCACATGTGAGATACAAAAGGCACTTTGACAAGAAAACAAAGCCGCGAAAGCTTGCAGTAGGACAACAAGTGTTGTTACTTCTTCCAACCGATAACAACAAGCTCCTAATGCAGTGGAAAGGGCCATTCACGGTGATTGACAAAGTCTCCGTTAATGATTACGTACTCGACGTCAATGGGAAACGTAGGACCTTCCACATCAACATGCTGAAGGTGTATGTGTCTCGGAATGACACGCCTGTTGCACGCACAGAACATGTCCCAATAGATACTCAACAGGGGCATGTGGGTAGCTGCAAATGTCGTGAAGACCCTTCATTCAAATTTGGGGAAGGGCTGACAAAGGATCAAAAGACCGAGGTTGGAGACCTCGTGAAAAGCTACGAAGAGATATTCAGTGACGTTCCTGGAGAAATGGATTTTACCGAACACCGTATTCAGCTGACTGACAATAAGCCAATTCGTTCAAAACCATACACAGTACCTTACAAACTGCGGGATGGTCTCCAAAAGGATATTGAAGATATGCTGGAAAAAGGTATTATTCAGAGATCGAAATCAGCATACGCTTCCCCTGTGGTTATCGTCAAAAAGAAAGATGGTTCAAATCGAATCTGCATTGACTACCGGAAGTTAAATAAGGTGACTGTGTTGGATAACGAACCAATGCCAACTGTAGACGAAGTGTTTCATGAGTTATCGACCAGCAGGTACTTTACAAAGATTGACCTGACAAAAGGTTATTGGCAAATCCCCGTTGCCGAACAGGATATTTACAAAACAGCATTCGTAACTCACTGTGGGACATACGAGTTTCTAAAAATGCCATTTGGCATGGTAAATTCTGGTGCAACGTTTGTTCGCGCCATGCGAATCCTCTTGGATGGGTTGGACAATACGGAATGCTATATCGATGATGTGTTGGTTCATACAGAAACGTGGGGAGATCACCTCGACGCGTTGAAAAGGCTGTTTGCTCGTTTGAAGTCAGGAAACGTTACAGTGAAACCTGAAAAGTGTATCGTTGGTGCAGCCGGGGTGGACTTTCTGGGTCACTACGTGCACGCAGGGACCATTGGATTGAACGACGAGAACCTTAAAAAAATTCGAAATGCAAACCGTCCTGCTACCAAGAAACAGGTCCGCTCATTCTTTGGTTTGGCTGGATATTATCGGGACTTTATCCCAGGTTTCTCGGAAATAGCTGCGCCTCTGACGGACCTTACAAGAAAAGGTTCACCTAACGATGTTATTCTGGGGCCACTGGAAAAGACGGCATTCGAGAAATTAAAGGAAAAGCTGGTCAACAAGCCCATCTTACACCTGGCAGATAAGAAGAAGATGTACATACTTCGCACCGACGCTTCAAATGTCGGCCTCGGATGCGTTTTGTTGCAACGGCATGGAAACGAAGTGTTCCCAGTGAGCTATGCCAGCAGGCGGCTGACTAAAGCCGAGGAGTCATATTCCACAATAGAGAGAGAATGTCTCGCTATAGTGTGGGCCATTAAGAAATTTAAAGTGTATATTTACGGAGGCGAATTTATTTTGCAAACTGATCACCAGCCTCTTGTGTATTTAACGTCGGCACGATATACAAATGACCGAGTAATGCGGTGGGCGATGTCGCTTCAAAATTATCGTATTACGTATGAAAGTATAAAAGGGTGTGACAATGTTGGCGCTGACTATTTAAGTCGCATTTACTAAGTTGTGTTTTGTCGTTTTACTTCGTTCTCTTGGCGTTGTGATTTCTTTGTTGCAAAAATCATAGATTTTGCTTAAATGGGGGGTAATGTCACAACCAGTAAACCCAAGGTTGGGCAATGCTATATGACGTCATAAGTGTCAGCGTAACAATGCGTTTGTGTGGTATTGCAACATGTTTTGGGTGTGGTCGCCATTCTATTGAATACAGTTGAACTGGAAAGGCCTATTTTTTGGTTATCTCTAAACGCTGACTCGAGGAAAGTTACGCACGTCGCACTTGTGTGAATATTTGCATACTAGTACGCGACACACAGATACCATAAAAGGCAAAGAAACACTTGGTAAAAAGCTTGCTTACTTACCAATATCAACAAACGCTGTTCGAGAGCGCGCTGAACCATGGGGGCTGTGACCGAGGGAAGGTGACTCAGCAATGCAGTAGTAATTGCCAATGCTCTCAACTGAGGGTTTTTCAAGTATAAGAGTTGGCTTAAGACTACCAGGGACAGGTTTGTCATTGTGGTACCATTGGTATTTAATATCAGTCTGGTTGCTTTCCACAATAAAGCGAAGTATTTCACAATTAACCCCCCCCCCTTACGCACGTCGCACTTGTGTGAATATTTGCATACTAGTACGCGACACACAGATACCATAAAAGGCAAAGAAACACTTGGTAAAAAGCTTGCTTACTTACCAATATCAACAAACGCTGTTCGAGAGCGCGCTGAACCATGGGGGCTGTGACCGAGGGAAGGTGACTCAGCAATGCAGTAGTAATTGCCAATGCTCTCAACTGAGGGTTTTTCAAGTATAAGAGTTGGCTTAAGACTACCAGGGACAGGTTTGTCATTGTGGTACCATTGGTATTTAATATCAGTCTGGTTGCTTTCCACAATAAAGTGAAGTTTTCCACACTTAGTTGGACTACATCTTTGGTCTTTAGGTTGCTCCAGAATTGTAATAACTTTCTGTAAAAGAAATGTATCAGGTTTAAAATTGTTTAAAATGTTGCCAGAGCCTATATGTATAAAATTCATGGCATCATTTAGGTCTTTGATGTGATTAAAAAATATATACCAGAAGTGTGCAAGCGTATTAATCTACTCAGAAACAAAATTGGATTGGAATTGTTATGTATTCACAGGCTACATAGCTTATATTTGATAAATGTGTTTGGCCAATAGGCTGTGGGCTACACACTCCTGGTGTATTTTTAGATGGCATTCATAGAAACAATAAGATATTTTGGCTTGAATAAATTTCAAAACTGTCGAAAATAGTGATGCATAGGTACCAAAGCAATTAGCAAAAATATATTTAACTGGTACCTGTGGTTTGGGTGTGGTATTGTCCTGCAAGGAATTTGTAGACATTTTGGCTGGGTCATTTGGGTATTGCATCATATGGGATGAGGTTGGGAATCCTGCAACAGTGTGGTATCTTTCATGGGCCTGCAACATCATGATAAGCGCGTAAACACAAGTTTTCTTAGGAGTATTCAGCAAAATAAGAGACATTGGTTAATTGCACTTTGTATATATGTATATGCCCATGTAAGCATGTGACATTACTATATGGCAGGCTCTTACAGTAGTCACACATACACTACTCAGAGTAAACTGCATTATATAATTGATTTGTGTGATTGCACTTGCAGTTTTTTTTACAAAAAAGTTCGATAAACAATTAAATTATTTACATAAGCTATTGCTATCAGGTATAATATCAAGTTTATAAAGCTCTTCTGGCAAATGTAGTTTTATTTCGATGTTTGGACACCCTATACAGGTCACCTTCATAGGGTAAATAACACTCAATGCTCGTAGTACGGTGCATTACAAAAAAGGAAAAATTAAATTACCCCCCCCCCCAAGTTTTCTTAGGAGTATTCAGCAAAATAAGAGACATTGGTTAATTGTATATATGTATATGCCCATGTAAGCATGTGACATCACTATGTGGGAGGCTCTTACAGTAGTTACACATACACTACTCAGAGTAAACTGCATTAATTGATTTGTGTGATGGCACTTGCAGTTTTTTTTTTACAAAAAAGTTTGATAAACAAATTAATTATTAACATAAGCTATTGCTACCAGGTATAATATCAAGTTTATAAAGCTCTTCTGGCAAATGTAGTTTTGTTCCGACGTTTGGACGTCCTATACAGGTCACCTTCATAGGGTAAATAACACTCAATGCTCGCAGTACAGTGCATTACAAAAAAAAAAGGAAAAATTAAATTCTTTCTTACCATGTGGTCTTGTGGAACCATGTGCCCAGGAGTTGGTGCAGAAATAAAGCGATCTTGAGAATAATATTGTTGCACATAAGGTGGGGCATAGTTTTGTTGCTGAAAAATGGCCTGAAAGTATGCATCTGAAAATATAAATGTTGTGGGAGTTTTTCATTGAATTGGAATTTCACAAAGACTGACACAAGCAAGAATAAAAATATATTGTCATTTTGTGAAGCTATATGGCAACTCTTGAGATTCTTTAAACATGTTTTCCATACTTCCCTTTGTTTGTACAGCAGTGCTTACAGTGTGATCCGAAATTAAAAGTGTAATATAAAGAAAATATTTCTTTACACATCTATATATAGGCCAAAATTGCATGAAACAGATACACCAGAATAACCCAGCACATAATATATATAATAAACCTAAAATTTTAGCTAACAACATTTTTTGCAACTGAATGTCAATGTCCTGAAAAACAGTGTGAGCACATCCATGGATAAAAACAAAAATCTGTTTTAAATGTAACTTAGTTACAAAAACATTTTAACTTTCTACACTATTGACACTGTATATTTGGTTATCTATAAACTTCTTCCCATTTATTGATGAACCAAAAAAAGCAATATATAACTGTGTTAAATATTAAAATGTTTGTCCAACCTTTACCTAAACTGTTGATGAGAGCTGTTGATGCACATTTGCATGGTAAAGTATCAAGATATTGAAGCAAAAAGGCAACGGTGACTTGACGCTCAACTATTTTCTTCACAATTTCAAAAGCATCCACTCGTGAACGACACAAAATAATAAATTCATTGTCACTGAAACAAATAAAAGTGATGGAAGATTTGGAATAACAAGAGGTAATGATTGAACATATGATAACTAATACTTGCCCCCCCCCCCGACACAAAATAATAAATTCATTGTCACTGAAACAAATAAAAGTGATGCAAGATTTGGAATAACAAGGGGTAATGATTGAACATATGATAACTAATACTTATTGTTGATTAGAGATGACTAAAGATAGGATTATGCTGAAATAAAGTTACTTGAAAATGTGCAGTGCTACTTTTAATGTTAGTATTTTCTTTTTGTAAAGTATTTTGAGAACTTATAAATTGCTCCATTCCAGTTTCAGAGAAAAACTTTTTAATAAGTCCAATAAGTACTAGTTTTATGATATCTTTTGTCCAAGTCATAATTGCAAAAAAACGCGCCTATTAATAGTGATGTAACTTAGGTGAAAGGCAGCATAATCAATAAAAATGTATTATACATATTAATAAGCAATAACAAATTCTAAATAACTTTTGAACATAACAAATCATTAGCTTTGACAAACCTAAAGAAATGTTCCTTTTCCTGCAAAGTACGAACCACATGTTTCCAGTTGCATGGGCCTTCTACGTTCAAAGTTTCGCAAAGATCTTTAAACACATCCAATGGCAGTTGATTCAAAATACAGTGGTTATATTTACTCCGCAACATTTTTCACTCTAAAAAATATACACAGGATAATGCCTTAGGTAATTTTTATAGACATTGTATGTCAGTGTTTCTCAACCTGGGGGTCGCGACCCCCAAAGGGGTCGCCAAGCACTTTTGAGGGGGTCGCGAAGACGCAACTCAACTCGGAATGATTTTATCAGTAGCACAAAAACTTTCCCTGTGACTTCTGTTTAGCATAGTAACTCACACGACCGTTTGATTTAAAACAGGCGGTACAATATTTGCGATTGTATACTTCTATATTTGCGGTTTTGGGCTTTTCTTAGCATAAAAAGCACGATATAGTGAAATGGTTAGTGAAAATGAGCCACAAACACAATTTTAAGGGTTTTTTTGAGTACAGCAAAACGCCTATTGCAGCCACGTTAGATTGCAAATGTGTGATCAACACAATCTCATTCTGGTAGTTAAACTTCTTGTGTGCGTGTGTAAAGGGGTCGTGTGGTGTTAGAAAATCTCTAAAGGGGGTCGCATAGCAAAAAAGGTTGAGAACCACTGTAGTATGTAAATAAGTATTGATTTCAAAAGATACTGCCTAATGTATTGAAGGCAGCTAATCTTTGCCATTTTAACAGATTTTACAATATTTGTTGCTTTCTATGTTTCTAAGACAGTTTTTTCTCAAAGTTAAACTTTGGTGTTGATTTGATGTTTCAGATTAAAAATAGTTCAGACATCATATTGTTTTTGAATGACTATAGTTGCCTTAAACTACACCACAAATATTTCATTGTCATCATTCATTCATTCACATTAACATTTCACATCTAGTATTATATTTATGTGTACATAAACATATATATATATATATATATGTTTGTAACACAATAGGTTAGAAACACCAGCCTGATGTCACATAAATACGCAATATGAAACAAATTCGAGCAAAAACAGATCATTTCCTTGGCTGTGTTGGTGAGCTGCAATCGACTAGTCGAGTACGACTCTGAAAACTTATGAAAGAAATTCTTATTACTGTAAAAAACTAAGTTTGAAGTGAAAATTCTCCACGAAATCAAAGCATTATTATTTTTCAGGCATTACCATACAGGTGGGGGATGTTCTGCTCCAAACAAGATTAAAAAAAGCTGAGAAAGCTGTGTTCCGGCAAAAACATAAGTCTACAAAGATCAAAAACACGTAAAATGCAAAATAGGGGCTTTCCCAAATCGTGCTGTTTCATTGCTCATTCAACCGTGGAAATAAATGTGTAATTATTTCTATGCTTTACACATATTTTAGCAACACTTCCGTTCTACCTATAATTTTATGAAGTTCTTTGGTGTGACGAAGAATTCAACCATTTCAGATAATTTTTATTTCAAAATTAATTAGCTCTTGTGTTGCATTTTTGAAAAGCAAATTCCAATAGCTACCTAAATGCAACGATAGATCCTTGTAAAACGTTGCAATAAAAGCTATCTTTCTGGTAACATCCTGCAATCTTAGTTCACAAAAGCTTTAACGTGGCATCATTTATTCCGCATTATCAAATCTGTATTCACTCTGAAACTATGTCGAGCTTAATTATTGTGAACGAATATATGTGTGTGATTTTCATCATTTGACGGTCATGAGCATTGCTTGAAGATCTTGGTCAACTTTAGGAGCCGCTTGATTTCCTGCAAAAACAACCGGGGGTTCCGGTGTTTAATACCACGAGTGGTGCACGAAGTTCACAAGTGCAGTTAGTGGTTGGCTGATATAACGCGTTTTTTTCTTCAAGTTTTTAGTTTTAAACGTTTTTGCCAGACAAAATAGTGCACTTTATGAAACAACATGTTTATCATTAAAAAACATTGCTTTTCCTTTTGTGAAATTATCAGGATCATATCGTATTGGCCTACCACATAATAACAGAAATAGACCTGATCATTACAAACTGGCACACAAAGAACAGCGAGTTGTTTCTACTTACTTGATTGATCGTAGTAATATACGTGATATGGTGGTGGATAATACCAATAATAAAAGTTGAAATAACGCCCTCCTGAGCAATCGGTTGCCATCGTCAGCAACATAACGATTATGAAAAAATTCAGCATCTGAAAAAGTGTGGGCACTGCTAAAAACTCAATAAAAAATACAAATAGTCTCCCAAAACATGGTCCCGCCTAGGCTATAGTTAGATTAAAGTCTATTAATTGATTTACGGATAGGTTGCTTGCCAACAGATATTATTCTTTATTTCGAACTTTAACGTGACCTTACGTAGCGTTTTTGCAAACAGGCTTACGATTTAAGTTATGGTGCTAAATGGTTACATAAATCCACAAAGTTACATAAATCTAGTAAATCACACTTACCTTCAAAGATATTTCTTCAGTCTCACCCAAATTGTCCCACTTGCTATCTGGAAAGATTTTATTCTGACAGCAGTTTTTAGATTGCGTTTTTCAAACACGGAACCTTACCACGTACCATAGGATTTTTCATTTGATTCCTGGAATAGCGAAGTCGGGTTGTGAATATAATTTCCTTTATGGAACTCGCACTATGCTGCCTTCTGGTGCAATTTAGCACCATCAATAAAAACTTATTAAAAATAATAGTTAAATCTCCTGTTTTGTTATGGAAATAAAAAAGTGATAAAGCTTCTTTGATTCCGGCTTTACAACAATGACCAACAGATATGATGAAGGTTGCAACTTAATACTTTCTATTAAATTGTACCAAACCCCAATGCACACGTTGACCTCAATTCACATCTTATGTGGTTTTGTAGTAGCCTGCCCTTGGCAATGAATGAGAATGGTATCAACAGATGTCGGTGTTAATACGTAGCCATTTGTTCAGATCATTGGATTAAATTCAACAGCTGATTGACAACACGTTGTGAATTGTGCAACTGCAAGTGCGTTGTTTGCAGAAATTTGTTTTTAAGTGCAATAAACTGGCTTGTTGCGTATGTATGTTTATGAGTTTTGCTTCAGACATTTGTATCACTGAACCATTTTATCGCCAAGGGTAAAATCTTATTGGAACAAATTTAAATCACATTGAAAACTTACTTTTTAAACTCATCTCGTCCCGAGGTCCAGAATCACCGATCATTAAAATCAAAATGGTGAGTGCATTAGAATTGTTACTCTTGTTCAAATGCGCACTTTTTGCAACTTTGAATGACTACAAGAGTTTTTGTTATGAAACTACTCTAATACTTTTTCGTAAGAAATAAGAAACATTTGTTTTTGTTAAATTATGGAAAATTTTACTACAAAAACAGTTTTCTCTCCCCATTTGTTGGTCAGACCACAAAAGCATTCCTTGGGTTGGGCTGAACCAAATTTGCGAAAAACGTGTATTGTAAAAGTAGGATTAATGCTTACAAACATTTAATTATGCAAGAGTTCTACAATTAAATTTCTCATTTGTTAAAAAACAACAAAGGTTAAGAAATAGAAGAATTTAAATTCTTATGTTAGTATTTCAAAATAGTTGTGTCGGGAGTTTTCTTTTACTTAAAGGTTTAAAAATTCGTGGGGAAAAAGTGTACCTTGCCAATGTTTTAGTTAATTTAAATGTAGCCAATGCTGGAGCTGTGATCAATAATATTTTTGCACATTGTTACCTGTATATGTGTTAATGGATTATTGTATTATGTATTTACATTATTTTTGCAGGAGTGTCTCAAAACTTTCTTCTATCAGTCGACATCATCTGAAGTCAAATGGAGAGTCAATTTAATGGAGGAAGTTGATCACTTGTTTGTGACTAAACCAGGTTTGGTTTGCTGTTTATTCTCACAAGAACATCACATTATTTTTCTCCCACTTTGAAAATTGTGCTTTGTTTCAACTCTGTAAAACACTGTGATTGTTACACACTTTAATGTTATAACTTATGTCTTGAAGCATAAATATATACCTTTAAAAGTCAACTTTGGTGTGTAAAATGAACCTTGAAATTTTCCCCCCCCCCGATTGTTACACACTTTAATGTTATAACTTATGTCTTGAAGCATAAATACCTTTAAAAGTCAACTTTGGTGTGTAAAATGAACCTTGAAATTTCCCCAGGTATTCCTGAGCCTGCAGTTAAAATGGCAATCATTGCCCTTTCTCACACACTAGGACAATACCATGACATCAATTCCAGAAGAAAGGCAGAATCTCTGCTGAGGACTTTGCTTGAAAAACACAAATCTGTCTCTTATGCTTTTGTGTTGAAAGTTTTGGCTGATTTGGCAAAGGTTATGTGTGCCGACAATTCCTGCAGGTAAATCTTTGTGTAAATATCTGAAAAAGTGGCAAAAAGTTTATGTATGGCTAAAATGTTTAATAAATGTTGAGCTTTTTAAAACAAATTGTGTATTTGACAGAAAATATATATACTTGGTCTTTTTTTGCTTTTATGTTTTCTAAATGTCAGTTAATGTTTTTACAAAAACAATAAATGACATTAAATTGCTGAGATTTATTTGTTTTTGCTTAGTCGTAGTAATTCTGGAAGAGCGCTTTCTGCCTTATCATGGTGCCAGGTTGTCGCCGAGTCATGTTTGGTAGATGCTGACTCAGCAAATTGGGGAAAATTGATTGACGTCCAAGCTATGTTGTTCTATGCAGTTTGCAGCAGCCAATACAAACCTATATGTGCCAGTGGTAAACGAAAACTGACTGCCATGTGGAAAAGGGTACTTAGCTTAATTTGTGCTAATATCAATGAAAACTTGCATATTAAATTTTGGAACAGGTTTATAGCTCCAACAATGCCAATGCCTTACAGTTGATTTGAATAAACCAAAACTATAGCCCTTATTATTATTTGACAGCAAGGTAAATGCATAGAAATTGACAGATTGGCGTTGCTTATAACCAGAATTGTCTGTGTTGCATATAACCAATTATGGGTCCCCTTTCCTGAAGGGGACACGTTGATTTTACTCAAATTGTTTTGTTTTCTTCTTTTTTTTTCTTCCCAAAGTTTGTCCGTATCGTGCCCCCTAAAATGGGTATTTTTTTCCCGAAGTTTTTCCGACTCGTTTTGTATCAAAATGTTTGATGGATTCGGCTGAAATTTACACAGCCCGAAGTTTGTCTGACTCGTTTTGCCATCAAATGCTTGATGGATGTGGCTAAAACTTATACAGATGGTAGATATAGTTATAATATGTGCATCCCACTTTGTTTTTGTTGATAACCCCAGTATTTACCCCGCGATCCCCCTAAAATGGGTATTTTTTTCCCGAAGGTTGTCCGACTTGTTTTTCCATCAAATGTTTGATGGATTTGGCTGAAATT
>QLIY01001228.1:0-46455 GCA_003260075.1 Phallusia mammillata | reverse complement strand
CTACTTGTGTTTAGGGATAGAACCCCATCAGTCACCCCACTCATAGGCACCGAACACGGGTATGTCAGGTATGCCAGGCATACCTGGACGAAAACCGCGGGGATGCCTCATACCCGAGAATCAGACCAACAGTAGTCATGCGTTTATTGAAATTATTGTGATACGATTTGATGCGTAACATACACAATTGATTTCAATCGCGGTTATTGTTTCAGCCCATAAACTGTTTGCATTCATTACAATTGTAACGTTTTCAAGAAGCATTGGAATTTAAACATTAAAAGGTGGTAAAGCGCACAACTAAGGTGCTGGCGCTTGCTTACGGGAGGAGGGGAAACGCCGCTGCCAATTGTTATACGTCAACAACCACATGATAAAAAAGGTTAGTGTCTGTAAACTAAATTTTAAGAACACCATCCAATCTTTGTTCTACCTGTTTTTACCGCAAGGACAGCAGTCCTAGTTTTAACCAAAAAAACAACAAAATTTTTTGTTATGTCACAAACGTATAGGTTGGTATACCTTTGCAAAAATTAACGTGTCAGATTGTTGAAAGTTTCTGGCACTTTGGAACATCGTTTGAAGTACACTGGGGGGGGGGGTTAAATAAATACTTAAGTTAAATAAATACTTTGGTTTGACTAAAAAGACCCAGTATTTACCCTGCTGGCCCCCAAAGTGAAAATCGTGGTTGCAGAGCACTATACAAACAAAAGGTTTCTGTGACGTTATAAAGGCAACCAGACATATGCTACTTGTGTTTAGGGATAGAACCCCATCAGTCACCCCACTCATAGGCACCGAACACGGGTATGTCAGGTATGCCAGGCATACCTGGACGAAAACCGCGGGGATGCCTCATACCCGAGAATCAGACCAACAGTAGTCATGCGTTTATTGAAATTATTGTGATACGATTTGATGCGTAACATACACAATTGATTTCAATCGCGGTTATTGTTTCAGCCCATAAACTGTTTGCATTCATTACAATTGTAACGTTTTCAAGAAGCATTGGAATTTAAACATTAAAAGGTGGTAAAGCGCACAACTAAGGTGCTGGCGCTTGCTTACGGGAGGAGGGGAAACGCCGCTGCCAATTGTTATACGTCAACAACCACATGATAAAAAAGGTTAGTGTCTGTAAACTAAATTTTAAGAACACCATCCAATCTTTGTTCTACCTGTTTTTACCGCAAGGACAGCAGTCCTAGTTTTAACCAAAAAAACAACAAAATTTTTTGTTATGTCACAAACGTATAGGTTGGTATACCTTTGCAAAAATTAACGTGTCAGATTGTTGAAAGTTTCTGGCACTTTGGAACATCGTTTGAAGTACACTAAACTTTAAAATTAATGTTGCGTCACATACAACTCAATGGGTTAAATAGGCGACAGGTTGTAAACAAAACAAGCGACTTAAAAACGAATGAAACGATTTTGTAATGGCTAGGCCAGAAGTATGTGCGCTCTGTTGCGGGAAAAGAAAGCAATTTTTGTAATCATTGTTATAGAGAAAATTTTGTTTTTGGCTAGGTGTGTGTTACCGCCAAAAACATGCGTTGAATTGCAATACAAGCAGAAGGGCCTGGTGGTTGATTCTGTTGAGTAAACTCATATACTGCAAGTTTTAACGTAGTCTCACCAAATATAGCAACAGGAAATGAATTTGGTATTTCATGATGTCATATAATATGGCATACCCGAGAAAAATTTAAAGTCGGTGCCTATGACCCCACTAGCACCCTAAAACTAGTGATTTTTTTGCCGTATTTGCTGCCGTAATTGAAGAAAATTTGGACAGCTTGTAGAATATGCAAATTAGGGGGGGGGGGTAATGGCTAGGCCAGAAGTATGTGCGCTCTGTTGCGGGAAAAGAAAGCAATTTTTGTAATCATTGTTATAGAGAAAATTTTGTTTTTGGCTAGGTGTGTGTTACCGCCAAAAACATGCGTTGAATTGCAATACAAGCAGAAGGGCCTGGTGGTTGATTCTGTTGAGTAAACTCATATACTGCAAGTTTTAACGTAGTCTCACCAAATATAGCAACAGGAAATGAATTTGGTATTTCATGATGTCATATAATATGGCATACCCGAGAAAAATTTAAAGTCGGTGCCTATGACCCCACTAGCACCCTAAAACTAGTGATTTTTTTGCCGTATTTGCTGCCGTAATTGAAGAAAATTTGGACAGCTTGTAGAATATGCAAATTATAAGTGTCGATTATTGTGTCGAACCCAATATATACCCTACTAGCCCCCTAAAATTGGTGATATTTTAAACAGTGTTAGAATTCGTTGAAATTTTGCTAGGTTGTAGAATTTGTCATTTATAGAAGTTGATTGTTGTGTTAAACCCTGTAGCCTCATTCAAAGGCAAAATGTGCTAAGCCACCCTTTCTAGTATTTATTTCAATATGCAGTATATATATATTTTTTGTTTAGATATTTGTATCCAAATTACTTGCTATAGTGGAATTAGTAATGTGGTTGCACCGATGAGCGACCACCAGCTTCAATCAATATCATTTAATACTTTTACCAGAAGTTCAGTTTGACATAAGCAGGCTTAAAAGTAAACAAATTTCATGAATGCAGTTAAAGTTACGCATAAGTAAAGATTGGATTAAAAGTTAAAAGTAAATAAATTGACTTTATACTTTGATATTTGTTTGATTCTTAGTCAACATTGATGATGCCCCAGTGTTAAATGAGTTGGATGATACAAACACAACATCTAAAAAGAAGCGAACTATTAATCGAGGCCCAAAATTGGATGCCAGAAGGTGAGAAGTTTTCTTTAAACAAACTAGAAGGGCAGCTTAGCACACATTGCCATTGCCTGATCCAGTTACCTCCAGTGGTGTATTGTTATCTATTTCTATATATACTGCCTGACTGTGCTAAACACCCTTAAAATATATCGGGTCACCCTTAAACTTGGTGCAGGCACTGTTGTCTCATCTGTGGTAAATAGCCACTGCCAACTAACACCATGGACAACAATCAGTGTTACGCAAACTTTGAAAGTACTCCTCTCATCATTCGAACACATTAGGAAGTTGCGCTGATCAAATGAATCAGAAATTACACTGTTCCACTCTTAACGTTTTCAGTATTGGCTCAACTGTTTATAGTCGCTATTGTGTAATTTATATTTGCTTAGTCTTTGAATAATTCATTTCCATTGTTTTCATTCATTTTGATTATATTAATAAATGTAAAACAGGCTTTTTGCCGATCAGAGTATGAGTGTGGTGATGTTAAGGAACTTCTAATAGTCAGTCCCACTTTTTGGCGTGGCTGTGAAAATAGAACATGGCATGGAGTAAGTGTTGAGGTTACATTGTAAAATGACATATTTTACGAACTGTACAAAGTTTATTCAAATCCAAACTGCAGCCATGATTAGTGGTGGAATTTAAATTTTCTGGCAGCCGGTTCTATCACCAAAAGTCCATTGACCAGTAATGCCAACTGGCTCGCTGGTCTCATGAAATTGTGAAAATGTTGTATAGAATTGGTGCCAACTGGCTGAATCCCACCACTGGCCCTGGTAAATTTTGTCCCGAAATGCCAACTGCGAAAACTGCCATGATTTAAAGAAATAATATGTGCGTTACATAACTTGCAGATTATTGGGTGCAAGAGGATTGCCAGCACTACAGAACCACTTTGAAAGTGTAACATTTAAAGGCAAAGGACATGAGGTATATTAGTAACAGCCTGCAAAACATTTGTAGTAAATTTAAAAATGACCAATAGATTATTGAATCCGATTGTTACCACAAGTGTCAATGTTTTTTTCGTTCAATGTCAAAAAACTTGAGTATAAATGACACAGCTTTGAGTGTTATATTTTTTCTGTTAATATCACACAAGGCTGAAGATTTAGATCTTATGATGTCAAAGTTGGAACATTGGGCACATCGACTGTTGCCAAAATTTATGTTCGACGATTGTCTGGAAAAGATTGATGCACTTGGCCACAAAAAAGAGATTCAGGTAAAAACAAATAAAGGCCAATTTAAACTAATCACAGTCAAATTTGCTGTGATGTTTTGGTTACTTAATTTGTTAANAAAACAGAAAATGCCTTTATCGCGTAACAATGGGTTTGGACAATGTGTATTATGACTCAACACTATAAGTTTGTCTTATTTAAGGTGACACCAGAACGAGTGAATAGTTATTTATGCAACGTACCCAACTATGCCAAATTTTTCTAATCCCGTTTTTAACCACGTGGCTGTGTGAAGCAGGATTTAGTGCAATGAGTGTATTAAAAACGAAACATCGTAATCGATTGGAAGTGGAGCATAACATGCGGTTAAGCTTGTGCAAAGTCAAGCCGCGGCTTCAAAAATTCGTGGACAGTATGCAGGCGCAACCATTTCACTAACAGTGCAAACTAAATGTTGAACAATTTGACAAGTTTGTGTTCCAAAAATTGGGTTTATGTCTTTAATGAAACGTCTTAAAAACTTTTTTCATAATACTTTTGTATCGCCATATTTGTTGGTAGCCTAATTATGTACAGTTTGTGTAATAGTTCTTTCCGTTCAGCATTACTTAAAACATTTTTTCTCAGCGTTGAAAAAAATGGGGTCGTATGTAAATTCTGATTTCATTTTCCCTTAAATTGGGGTTGTCTATAAAAAAGGTTGTAGACCACTGACTTAAACCATTTAGAGTCAAATTTTCTGTGCTTTTAGTTACCTAATTTGTTAATGAAGGTTTCTGTTGTAATTATTCCCTTTTGAAAGATACANGATAATCTGGGTTGGTGGTTTGTTTTTCTTTGACCACAAATCTCTTAGGTGGTTATTCAAGGAACTGGCTTGGTTTCTTCCATGTTAGACTGTCTTGATACAAATATTTTTGGCTTGTTGTTTTTTCACTTATAAATAGGGTTAAATTTTCTTCACAGATTATCTCAACAACAGTTAAACGATTAACTGAAAAGTTTTTTTGCTATCCATATTTGATCATCTTTTTGTTGCTTAATCAGATACGAGAATAATAATAAGACTTTATTAAGTGTTTTATCCATTTTTAGAAAACACCGGTGATATGCAGTGGTAAATGTAGCAAACGACTTTCTGTTTATTGTAATTTAATTGTATGTTCACTTCGACTTACATATTTCCTACTGCTTGTAAAACCCACGAGACCATTGAAGTAATATTATGTCACAAAGAATTGTGATTAAACTAGCAAACACCTGCATTGTAAGGCAAGAAATGTGAGCCTTGCAACTGGCTTCACTTAAAAGGATGAATTGGAGGAATGCAAGTTAAGGCAAAAACAGTGCTTGCTACTTTTACCAATCAGAAAAATGACTAGAAGGCAAAAAACAAGTGTTCACATAATTAAGAAGAAAAAAACACTACAAAAGCAGTATATTTGTTATGTGCTTGATGGAAAAACTAAATCTGTGCCACTCATTAGTATCCTTACTAACACTATTTGTGAACTTGCTACTAACAAACTGCAGCACTATATCACACCTCCCAAGCTTCGGGGGGGGGGAAACTGTTTGTGCAATTCCGGTATTCATTGAATTTAGCATATGGATTGGATGTTTTTTTGTTTGCATCAAAACTATTTGTGTTGTAGATTACAGAGGTGATGGGATTTTGACTGGAAAATGCTTGCAATCCATATATTCATAGCAAGGAATTTCACAGGAGTCGTCAGGAAGTCCAACTTTGCAGTGTTGCAGCTTGGCATCTGTTTGGTGTTGAATTTTTGTACTCATATTTTTAATAAAACAATGTTTGTGGCAGTTGTTCTGTATGTTATAGATAATCTGGGTTGGTGGTTTGTTTTTCTTTGACCACAAATCTCTTAGGTGGTTATTCAAGGAACTGGCTTGGTTTCTTCCATGTTAGACTGTCTTGATACAAATATTTTTGGCTTGTTGTTTTTTCACTTATAAATAGGGTTAAATTTTCTTCACAGATTATCTCAACAACAGTTAAACGATTAACTGAAAAGTTTTTTTGCTATCCATATTTGATCATCTTTTTGTTGCTTAATCAGATACGAGAATAATAATAAGACTTTATTAAGTGTTTTATCCATTTTTAGAAAACACCGGTGATATGCAGTGGTAAATGTAGCAAACGACTTTCTGTTTATTGTAATTTAATTGTATGTTCACTTCGACTTACATATTTCCTACTGCTTGTAAAACCCACGAGACCATTGAAGTAATATTATGTCACAAAGAATTGTGATTAAACTAGCAAACACCTGCATTGTAAGGCAAGAAATGTGAGCCTTGCAACTGGCTTCACTTAAAAGGATGAATTGGAGGAATGCAAGTTAAGGCAAAAACAGTGCTTGCTACTTTTACCAATCAGAAAAATGACTAGAAGGCAAAAAACAAGTGTTCACATAATTAAGAAGAAAAAAACACTACAAAAGCAGTATATTTGTTATGTGCTTGATGGAAAAACTAAATCTGTGCCACTCATTAGTATCATGGCGAACCTGATTTTAGCCAGTGTGGAAGTATAGATATCCTTACTAACACTATTTGTAAACTTGCTACTAACAAACTGCAGCACTATATCACACCTCCCAAGCTTCTAGATAAGCTATTAGAACTAACAAGCAGTCATTTTTTTGAAACATTGGTTGCTGCTGATTTAAGCACTTTGCCATCAATGTCAAACACTGGCAAGATAGATTAGTATGCACATTTGAAACAAGGAGGCATCTTTGCACAATACAATTTTATTAACAGTTGTTTCAAAAATTACTGTTACATTAAAATCACAACTCTTTCTACCTAATTCGTCTACATTCGTTAGTTGCCAAGATTTGTATTTTAAACAGTCTGCTGAAAGAAGGGCATTTAACAGTAAAATGAAGGAAAACAATGCAGGCAACCAGCACAGAAAACAGCATGAAATACAAGATAAAAGCATTAACACGTAGGCCTTGCATGATAAAAACAAAACAAATTTTGTACATCCCCTCTTTACGAAATACTTTTCCGCCCGTTTCTGTTAGATTCCTCATCATAACTTGTGATTGGCTGCTTGCTCTGCGAGTTCAGAAACTAGAGGTGCTTTTATTTCTGGAATCTGTAAATTCAGATAATTAGCTTTGCCTGAAAAAATTGAATATTTACTTTTCTCAGTACCTGTGAAATTTTCATAAGCCTGCTGTTGGAGTATTTAGACTTCACAGCATGTTGGTACGTATTGGTGTCTGCAGATTTGAGGTTCTTTGCAAGGTGGCAAACCACAGGCTGGAGATCCTCTTTGGAGTATCGGCTGTAGTGTTCCAAGGTTGGTGACTAAGAACAAAGTAAATTACAAACTTAATCCTAACTCCTAAAAGTTTAAGTTCTTACCCATTCAGAATCCTCAAGCAATTTGATAGACAGGCATAGAGAGCCAGCTGCCAGCTTGGACGGTGCAACGTGGCACATGTCGTAGTCAACCAATGACAATTCCATGAGATACTTAGCCAAGGTGTGTTGACTGGCATCAACCTGCGTAAACCACAACAACGGTAAAGAATTCTAGTTGGGTACTAAAAGTAATCTTTTGACCTGTCCAGCTTTCGAATTTCTTCTCAAGAAGTGAAGTGGAAGAGGCTTTCCTAAACTGAAGTCCAGCGTTTTTAAAATGAGAATCTCCATGCTGAGGATCTGAGACTGGGTAAATGCTTTATCAGTGATGTAAACATAGTCGCTGACCTAGAAAGGAATTTCGGTGTATTAAAATTAGGGTATGCAAGACGTTTTCTAAACCAGCAAAACATACCTCTGGCGCATACATTTCTTCGTACTTGGACGCCAACAACATAGCGGTGACACCAGCAAGCTGAAGTTTTGCTCTTGGGACTTGATGGACCTAAATAACAGAATTTAAAACAGTGCACAACTTAATACTTAAAATGCATATACCTGCAGAAATCTGTCCAAGATGGCGATGGTGAGGTAAAGAGTCTCTTGGAGCAGATTAAATCTGTGGTGGACCTGGATAAGCCAGTCGACTAGGATACTTCGCATGCGACCTTTTACCCCAGTGTCCTTCAGGTAATGTCGCTGTATGGGGTATTCAGATTCCAGGTACAGCATGTAATGGTAAATGTCATTGACAAATTCAGAGCAGAGCTGGGGGTTTTCAGAATCATTTTCGTCAATGTTTTCAATTGCTGGATTCAAGCCAATAGCAAAAACGTTGCAGTCAGCTTGCTCCTTTATCGGGGTACCCATAACCATGGCAACAGGTGATTCTGTAATTGCTGGTTTTAACAGTTTTTTGGGAGCGATTTGTTTTTGCACAGCAGCTTTCGAGAGGGTTGGTTTGGTAGGAACATCAGTCTTCGAGCCAACTCTGGTTTTAACTGGTACATTGGATTGCTTTGTAGCCAGTGGTTTACGAAGGTTGGTTGCAGCCTTCTGACGCAGCATGCCACCTTTGTCTGCCTTTACACCACCCTACAAACATATATTTAAAGTAGGATGCTTCACAGCATATACACACTGAAATCAATAAACTTTAGATTAAAAAAAAAACAGTCAGATCGGGCTGAACTTAAGACCCCACTATTGCTATGATCCTCTATTATTATCCACTATTGAGTTGGCATAATAACATTTCAAAGGTTTCAGCCATTTTTGAAACATATAGTCATGTAAGTTTTTTTTTTGACAAAAATGTGAAAAACAAAAAAAGATTAACTTACTGGAAGTTTGTTGTCCAAATCACCAAAAGCTGACCGGGTGGTGGGAATTGCAGAGCGTTTCTTTATAATGGCACCTTGTTTGGACTCAACAGCCTTCAAGTTAAAAAATGCATGTTAGCTAAGACGAATTAGTCAGCACACCATTATTTTATTATTGTAATTTCACATAATGTAACCAAAAACTTCACTTAAACTATACCTGGGTATTGGGTCTTGCAGTGATTGTTGCCATTTTGACGGTTAAGTTTACGTAGACTTATAGTAGATAAAGATTCGTTAAAGTGCTGGTAAAACTTAAAACAGGTAAAAACCGTCAACAGTTGATCAGGGTTGCTTCGGCGAGTTGCATCAATTCTATCGCAAGTCGGCCGATAAAATGCGTACTGCAACAAGAAAAAACTGTAATTGTAACCTAACCAGTATATTTTACCTTTCAAACACAAAACGGCATATTCTTAACATCAAACAAACAGTGCAGGCAAAGCGAAGAAAAGCAATCTTTCACAATGGCTTCCCTGGCATTTTGTACCTCGCGAAAAAAACGCTTCTCTGCTGTGATTGGCCGGACAATGCAAATGCTGCTCTCTGATTGGTTACTCAGGGTTCCATTTAAAAACGTCACAGATCAGATGTTCACTCATGCATACTATAATTACAAGCGGAATTCCACGCAGATTTGCTGCGTTTCGGGCCTAATTTTAATTAACGGAATAAACGTTTTTCTGCAGGTCGAATAGATAGATTTGTAGGTGACGACTTAGCCACGAGTAAGCAAAACAAGTTTTTTCCTTAGAATTTTTTTAAATTAAAATTTGGGCGAAAACCGCAGATATAACAAAACTAAACAATACCTGTTGCAACTACTAGTAGAATAGAACTACGTGGCATATCGTTAATTGTTTTATCACTATTCATTGTTGCTAAACAATCGTTTGAATGTGTCAAATTAATCGATCTTTTATTATCCTTTACTCCAGGGCTTCCCAAACTTTTTTGATCGCGACCCCTTGTAATCTCTTTAAATTTTCCGCGACCCTTCACGGATAATATGATAAACAATGCAAAAAATACGTTTGTTGTATTTATTGAAACGACCAATTCGAGCCAAAACTAAGAACAACCTACCGGGGATCAATTTATAGGCTAAACATGGTGTATGTATTGTAGCTCTGAAGCTAAAATATTGATATCAAAGGAGGTCAGAACAGTTTTATCACAAAAAACTTTTATGGGCCAAGCTCTATTAAGATCGACTGTGGTTAAAAAAACGACCTACGTTTGTCACAATAACAACTGAAGTTTCTCGGCACTCTATATTTGTATATATTTTAAACTGTTGGCCTAAAATTTGATCAGAATAGACCAATTTCTATAATACGCTTTTATCAAATTTACAGTTGGTCGGGGATGCCATTTGGTTCTTTTTTTCAGAAACGAAGTGCCGTGTTCAATACTGTGCTTTTTCTTCTTGCAATGAAGGCTAATAAAACAATAACTTTTAATGTATATGGCCGACACAAATGAATCGAAAATCACATTTTATTCACAGTTTGTTAAAAAAGGGGGGGGGGCCAATTCGAGCCAAAACTAAGAACAACCTACCGGGGATCAATTTATAGGCTAAACATGGTGTATGTATTGTAGCTCTGAAGCTAAAATATTGATATCAAAGGAGGTCAGAACAGTTTTATCACAATAATACTTCTCTTCTTTTATTGGCCAAGCTCTATTAAGATCGACTGTGGTTAAAAAAACGACCTACGTTTGTCACAATAACAACTAAAGTTTCTCGGCACCCTATATTTGTAGATATTTTAAACTGTTGGCTTAAAATTTGATCAGAATAAACCAATTTCTATAATACGCTTTTATCAAATTTACAGTTGGTCGGGGATGGGGGGGGGGGGGGGGGGGGGGGGGGGCGAATACATAAAATGTTTGATTGAGGTATACAAATAAAAACTACTTTTACCCAAAAAGATTCAAAATTTGGCTTTAATATAAAACAACAAAATTATTGCAAAAACTGTACAACATCACTTTGAACTGAGTCAACAACTGTCTTAAAATCGTTTGTTCCATCCAAAATGACCACATTCTCTACATATTTTTCCATTTGCCTCTTGTAGTGTAGGTACATAGGCCATACATGCTTTTCAAATAACCCTGGGACATCAGGTGGTTCATAAACACGGTTGCTGCCAAAAATAAATGTATTGTTATTGTGGATTTTACTTAAATCAATTTAACATTGATTTTATTTTTGTCCAGTGGCGGGATTCCAATTTTTTGTCAGCCGGTTCTATCACAAAAGTCATATTTTTCAGCTGGTTCTGTTAAATAAAGTCCATTGACAGCAACTAGTAATGCTAACCGGTTCGCTGATCTTATAAAACTTAGAGATTCGGTTCTATAGAACCGGTGCGAACGGCTGAATCCCACCACTGTTTTTGTCCACAATCTGGTTTTAACATAGAAAAAATGAATATACTTGGTGTATTTAACATCATCACACATTTTAAGACACAATACTTTCATAAGGCCTTATATCAAGTGTCAGCTTTGTTATTGAAAGCACATCTTATGTTCACTTTCTTACCCTCTTCGCAGTTTTGCTTCATCAAGTGGTAGTGTTAAAAAATAACGTCTATCAAACATCTTGTTCAAATCACTGAAAAGCAAAAACACACAAAAATGTTGTCACACCATATTAACATTGGATTGTGATTCTTCCATACCTATCACAAAACAGTAGAATTCCTTCAACAATAAGTATGGTTTGGCTGGGTGACTGTTCCAGTTTCAAAATACTTTCTTTTATAGCAGCTTTCATTTGAACCATGTGAAATGCTTCAGGTACTGCAACAATAAATAGATAAGTTAATGTGTCCAGTTTCCCACTGTCTAGGCATCCTAACATACCATCCCACTGTAATAAGCCATTTTCTGGATCGACTGCAATATCTGCCTCATCCTAAAAAATACAAAAAATGCCATTAACCTACAGACAGAGACAGGAAAAAATACATTAACAATTTAGCAAGGATTTTATGCAATGAATTAACTGGGTTATACAAGTAACCATTCTTTTTTATCTAAATGCCATTGGAGGGATTTTTGCCCCCTATGCAATAAAATATATTATGTGGTTAATTCCATATATCTGTAATTGGGTATACTTTTGCATATTATGGGTTAACATGTGGTAGCCAAAAAAGCTTACTTTATAGTAATCATCCTGATGCACAGTATGAAGAACAAATTGTTTTTTCCAACGTTTTTTTAGCTCATTCGTAATTGATGTTTTTCCTCCATTGGTAACACTAGTTAACAATATGCGGAAAATTACAAATGGCAATTACATTTTATATAAATTGGCATAACACAGTTTTATGTTTCACTTTAGGCACCACAATATCAACAGTTTATCAAAACATACATTATATGTATAAATTTGAATGGCATAAAATATATAAAACAGTGACAATCACTTTGTTTCGGGGGGGGGGGAATATAAGTAAATCTTTTGTAAAAATAGAAAAAAAAGTGAGATGACCAAGTCATAATTGTTTTTAAAATAAAAAATAAACATGAAATACAAAACTAAAATGCAGTTGCTGCACAATAAAAAATTGGCTGGTAAGGCAAAAACATCCTGGGAGGAAATTCCAAAAATCACAGCATCTATACACACAATGCAAAATGTTTTCATTAGGAACAAACTAAGCAATTAATAGCTTTTTGTTTTTATCCAGCCATCTTTCTAATTCAGGATTTGCTCTAACAATTTTCATTAGGGGGGGGGGGACATCCTGGGAGGAAATTCCAAAAATCACAGCATCTATACACAACAATGCAAAATGTTTTCATTAGGAACAAACTAAGCAATCAATTGCTTTTTGTTTTCATCCAGCCATCTTTCTAATTCAGGATTTGCTCTAACAATTTTCATTAGGCTGACCACATCAGACTCAGCTTCATGCATAGATTCTAGTGGTTGTTGAGGAAAGTAGCGCTTATAGACATCTTTCAAAGCACAAGATACTTTTGGAGCATCACCACTAACAGGTTGCAGCAAAAACCGTAAGCCAATCAATGTATCTGCAGAGTATACATTGTTAAAAGTGTCTGAAACACATGAATCGAGATATGACTGGAGGATTGGAAAATCAAATCCGTCACCATTATGTGCAATAACACAAACTGGACCCTTCTGTCTATTTAGAAATTGGGCCACTAGTAGAGAAGTGTTTGTTCCAAATGTTGCTTTGTTCCTTTCTGAGATGTTAACATTTGATAACTTTGTTAGTTGACTGGCAACTGGCTCAATTTCTTCATCAGGGTCAACAACAACTAACAATTTGTCAATTACTCTTGGAGATGCACCAACATCTGTAGCCTGGAGAGAGCTCTTGTTGACAGCCATCATACAAATCTCAGTTATTTTGGGATTAATCAGGCCAGTGGTTTCCAAGTCAAAAAACACAAATGTTCCTGTGTTTTCTGTTGTGGCAAGAATGTTGTTGCAAATAATCGTGTTTTTGTTGTTTCTTGTGTTCACAACATCTGAAAACTTCTTGCAACAAAGACTTTGTACAAATGTGTCACCCATCTTAATACACATTTCCAACAAGAACATGTTGATTTCTTCACATGTCAAACAAGCAGACATAGGTTTGTTTACCAATCTTTCATGCAAACTGTTCTGTGTGTAGTAAAGCATGTCAAAAACCGACACCCCTCTCTTTGTGATACTATCTGTTGATGCATCCAGCATTTTACATGTCCATAATGAATCACTGCAGAGTAGATCACTGCCAGATATTTTGTCAATAGATCTGTCCATCAAATTTAAATGGTGTTTAAGCAATGGAAAATCTAGCCGAAATCCATTGTGGCAAACCAAGCAAACTGGGGCTTCCTGGCGCTCTAAAAATCCATAAATTAGTCCAACTGCATTAGAATCAAAAGCACTTTTATGCGCAGCATGTAGGTCCTCTGTTTTTAGGGGGGGGGGGGTGCCAGATATTTTGTCAATAGACCTTTCCAGCAAATTTAAATGGTGTTTAAGCAACGGAAAATCTAGCCGAAATCCATTGTGACAAACCAAGCAAACTGGGGCTTCTTGACGCTCTAAAAATCCATATATTAGTCCAACTGCATCAGAATCAAAAGCACTTTTATGCGCAGCATGTAGGTCCTCTGTTTTTAGTTTAAAAACTGCAGATAAATGTTTATCTATTGGCTGTTGTGCATCAAGAAAAATTGTCATCTTGTCAATAATTCTTGGTGGTTTGTAGTTGTCCATGTTCATTTCCATATTACGCAGAATGTCATTTTGGTGAATTGCAACCATACTTATTTCAGTAGCATATCCATTGACTATACTGGTGACAGCAATCTTGGTGAAAACATAGGTTTTGACAATGTCACCAGCATTTTCAATAAGTTGATTTTTTGTTGGTGTTGTAAACAAAGCCATACGTTAACACACACTAAGCACCAAAAAGCAGAACTTACACTAAAAAATCTGAAATCTGAAGTTAAACAGTACAATAAATCAGAAAAACTTCTACAGGACTCACAAACACACAAGTCATACAAAACAAAAATTTACTTCTTACCAACATAAAACAACAAAGTTGAACAAACCTACCCACTTATTCCGATAACTAGAACCATCTTTTCTAATCAACGTACACGCTTCATAACCTGCACATAACAAGCACGTTGCAGAGAAAAATTGAATAGACTAAACGATTTTTTACGTCTTCATTACGTACCATACACATGTTCCTTTCTTCGGTATAATTGTGTAAACGAGCACGAAAGGGCGTTATAAGTTATGGCCTTGGTTGGCCTGCTCTGCGACGGGTAGAAATGAAATCAGTCGCCGGGTTGAAATAAACACAAACGTTGGGATCGGCTTAAAGTTGTGGCCGAAGCGTTTCGCTTGATGTCGTTTCTGCGACTTTCTCTTTATAGTGTTAAAATTTAGGATGTTGTTAACATATGATATAACACAAAACTCGGTCTCATAAAATTATTCTCTCTCCATTACTAAGTTAGTTCAATTAAATACCCTTTCCTTTGTCTCTAGTGATAAACACGACCCTCTTTACCTAACACGGGTGGTTAGCTTTTAGGTTCCCACATGGCTGGTTCCACAAACACTGTTTTTTTTACAATACCGCATTTACTTGATTGTAAGCCGCGGCTCCTATTGTTTTTTAGCTGCCGTTTTTTGCGGCTTATAATCGAGGGCGGCTTATAATCGAGTTACTTCGCGGGCTGCACAAAAACTCTTTAGGGGCCGCATGCGGCCCGCGAATCGCATGTTTGACACCCCTTTTGTATAGTACTTTTTTACCAGCCAACTGATAATTGGCTTACCGCACAAGACTTTCCATTTAACTAACAACAACAAAGCAAAAGTAAATTATGTACCACGGCATTAAAATCAAGTTTGAAAACATTGGACAGGCAGCATAGATCATGGCGTGATTTGCAGCTTAGAACCCCCAACAAGTCTACGCTACAACAAGTTGCGTTATAATGCGAAGAAAAGTATTTCTGGTACAATAATGCACAATGTATGGTCTACTAACTAAGGTACCTACTTGATGTAAACTAAATTATTCTCATTTAATTCTTGTCAGTTAAAGTAACCTTGCGCGCCACCTAGCTGGAAGATCTTCGCGTACTATTACAGTTTTTGGAAACACTGCCTTGTTATCCGATAGTCATCAGTAGCTGTGAAAATACTGAACAGGTGTTTCGTCCACCAGGTTGCATAATTAACAAATTTGTCGTTCAACTGGTGTAATGCTAAACAAAATACTAGTTGTTTTTATCAAGACCTATACGGTGGCGCGACCCGCAGGTAGGGCTTTATCAGAGCAATGAATGAGTATTGCGAGCAGCAAGCGACAAAGCGCAAGAACAACGGGATACGATAGAACAGCGGGATACGGTAGAACAGTGGGATACGATAGAACAGCGGGATACGACAAAAAAATAATTATACAATAACAAAGGCCACCCGAAAAGAGTTGCGTCCGTTACAAAACTATAAAGCGGAACTAATGTCCGAGATTTAATGGATTGGTTGGACGTAAAATGTTGCGGAAAACCGGGCTTATAGGCTTTTGCCATTATTGCGATTAAGAACATTCGAATCGGAATTTATAAGGCAACTTTCAAATACCAACCTTTTCGACCAATTTGGTTCCTGTTATTTTTCTATATATTTTTTAAATAGTATTTTGTTTAGCATTCACCAGTTGAACGACAAATTTGTTAAAAGTCAGTAGCTTTGCTAGACAAAATTTTGGGTATGATCAAATTAAGTATAGGCTAGACCAGGGGTGGGCAACCTTTTTTACTGTAGGGCCAATTATAAATGTCAAAAATGGATCGCGGGCCGCACATGTGCATAACACAAAGTGATTTTGCTTTGTTTCTTACCAAATATGCTTAACTACAAGGATAATTCGTATTTGATTCTAACCACATTTTGCCAGATCGCAGAAAACTAGCATCAGGCGCATTAATCAGCTAAAAAATATGTAATAATTGGACCCGTTTGCCAGTGTACTTAAAATCCAAGCGTCTCTGCGGGCCGCACAAGCTTTATTAAAGGGCCGCATGCGGCCCGCGGGCCGCAGGTTGCCCACCCCTGAGCTAGACTATTTTCTATGGGGCGCCGTTGTCGAATAAATTAAGTTGCAGCAACATTGTGCGGTGCATTGTGGGAAATCTCCATACATTTAGATGTGAATTTCCCACCGGGTAACTTGCGACGCAAGATAGCGACGCTAAGTTGCGGCAAGTTAGCTACCGTATATAGGCCTACTCGCGTATAGGTCGCAACTTTTTTCCTTATATTTAAAAAAAATATATAGGTGCTACCTATCCGCTCGACATAAGTGCAAATCGCCGCCAAGTCCGAACAAAATTAAAAGTTTTCGGCTATTGCTAGTACCGTGTTTTCCGGTCGGCTTATTGGGCGGATATAACGTATTTATNAAAAAACAAAACAAATCGAGTAAAATCAAAATGTGTCCCCTTCAGGGAAGGGGACCCATAATTAAGGGTGCACGTTATAGACGCGAATTGTAGTGGAAATGTGCTGTCGAATACGGGTGCATGCGCTCGTGCACGCACATACCAATGCGAGACAGTTTTATGAGCGCACATGCGTCAGCTCAGCTTGCGTTGGATTTTCCCGCTTTGTCGAGAAAACATAGTTTTGCGGTTTCAATGCAATGCAGTTTAATGGTAAAAAAACAACCAATTGCACCAGTTATTTATGCAAAAAAGCTGGGCTAAGGGCCTTTTAAATCCCTAGATTTTCAGTGCGACTTATGTGCGAGTCAACTCTAAATTACACTTTTTTAACACAAAACTAATAGTGCGACCTATACGGTGGCGCGACCCGCAACTTAGGTATCTTTCAAATTTTGTTTTGTTGCGGCAACTTAATTTATTCGATAACGACGCCCCATAATTTTCACTATTGACGGCGCGGCGTCCGAAATATCTGTCTCCATGTTTTTGTATGTAAATACCACAAAAAACATAGGATTTAGTTCTAAACATTCCATATGCTCGTGTGCGAAAGTCCCGATCAGTTTGTAACTTACTCAATGAACTGAACGGTTCTAAAAGATTTTGCGATTATTGTGACTGTTTATGACGTCACCATTTGCATTGTTATGTAGGCCTTATATTTTGCATTGTTTCGACACAATTAGATTACGAAAAGTCTGATGATTGTATTTTAGTTTTTGCATCACTGGTGTTGGTGTACGGTTTTTCACTATTCTTATTCTGCGCTATATTCGTCACGAACCAACAAGTCTTGTTCTGCATGACCGATTTATTGAACAAAAATTAAAAACACAGGAGAGAGCAAGAGCGTCTTGTGCCCATGTGCAGCTGTGATATACAGTGATATTTTGCTCAACGAAAAACATTTTGTGAACAAAAGGGGATCGTACGTCGAATTTTCCTAATAAAACGTTAAAAAGTTCCTAATAAATTTTCCTAACAAAACGTTCTTTAAAAAGATCAAACAAACATCGACTTGATTGATCACAGACTCACAGTGATGAATTTTAGAAATCGTAAGAGGATTGTAGAAGATACCCAAACAGGGGTCAGACCTGTTCTTTTGCAGCAAGCAAGAAAATCAGGAGTCTTAAACCTCGCAAATAAAAGTTTAAAAGAAATTCCAGATTCTGTTTGGACCCTAAACATGGCACCAAAAGATTCTGATAGTGCATTCGATTCAACCGACAACTGGTGGGACCAAGTGCAACTTAGCAAGTTAATTCTTTCTTCAAATCAACTAAAAGAAGTTTCAGAAAGTATTGGAAACTTTAAAGCTCTAATAACTCTAGATGTACACGATAATGAATTGGCCCATTTACCACAAGCTCTGGCTGAGCTAACTTTGCTCGAAAAACTGGATGCCAGTCACAATCATCTACAGAATTTGCCAAGCCTGAGTGATTGCACAAACATTTTGGTACTTCTTTTGCAACACAACAACTTGTCTTCTCTGCCATCTTTTATAGCTAATTTGAAAAGATGTGAAAAATTGGATGCATCACACAACAACTTGAGTGAGGTGTCATTTGCGTGTGAAAGTAACCTAAAATATCTTAACTTGTCACATAACAGTTTAAAGGCACTCAACATAGGCTATTTCATATCTCTTAGATTTGTTGACCTCAGCAACAATCAACTTACCATTTTTCCCGAAGGGGTGAGCTCACTTTCAAAGGTTGAACAGCTATACTTAAGGAATAACAGCATCAGTTCATCTCCAAGTTTGGAAAACTGTGCGTCCCTAAAAGAGCTGTACATGGGAAATAATAAGCTTACAGTTTTTCCAGAAAACCTACCAAAATCGATTGCTATTTTAGAGCTACGGGACAATAAGATCACAACTCTTCCAGGCACAGTGATTAATTTGCAAAGCCTTGAGAGGCTGGATCTTGGCAACAATAATGTATCAGGTCTTCCACCAGAGATGGGCAACATGTCTTCTTTAAAAGTGGTAGTATTAGATGGCAACCCGCTTCGTAGCATAAGAAGAGATGTTATTAGTAGAGGGACACAAGCTGTCCTTGCATTCTTAAGATCCCGCATTGTACCTGATGAGAAAGAACAGTCAAGTGTTGGAATGCAGTCTCTGCCCCAATCACCTTTTCACAAGGACTTATCACGAAAGTCAGAGGTTAGCAATAGTGGAAAATTGCATGCAACAAAACAGGAAGCAATGGAGGCTGTCAAAACTTTGGATGATTTCTCATCAGTTGCTTTAAGTGACGTTAGTCTAACCCAAGGTGGGATTACAGATTTTCCCATAGGTTTACACCAGTTTAAAAACACTCTTTCTGTGTTAAACTTATCCGGCAACAAAATCAAGGAAGTGCCTGCTGAAATAGGTGGATACACTACCCTAACTCATCTCAACTTGGGCTCAAATAATCTTCAATCTTTGCCTCCTGAAATGGCTGCTTTACAATCCCTAATTGAAATAAATTTTGTGTGCAATAGAATAACAGAGCTACCATTATGCTTGTTTGAAATCAACAGCCTTGAAAACATTCTTGGTGATGACAATCAGATCACTCACATCCCAGCAAATGAGTTGCTTAAAATGGACAGATTATCAACCCTATCTCTCAAGAACAACTGCATTAAACAAGTGCCACCAGAGCTTGCACTGATCAAAAATCTTCGGACCCTTGTGCTTGAAGGAAACACATTTCGTATACCAAGGCAGAGCATACTTCAAAAAGGATCTGCTGCGGTCCTTGAGTATCTTCGCTCCAGGCTCCCAAACCAATAATGTGTTTATCCTCGTTGAGTATTTAGTTTTATTATGGATATGGCTCAAGTTAGTGTTGGTTTTTGTAAAAGTTTAAAACTTATGGACTGAAACTCACAAATTAGTGTGTATGAGAAAAACTGTTGATTAAAAATATTTTCTTGCAAGAGAACATTTGTGAAACCCACTGCATGTTGTACCAAGTTCTGTAAGTTTATAATTCCTTTGTGTAGCAAGTTCAATTACTGTGTTTAATTTGAAATCAGTGTTACCAGCGCTTCTGTATTCTGTCTGTATATTTAATAAATTAGCACCTTGTGATGTTATTATTCAGGGAGACCTACAGGTGATGCAAACTGATTAAAATTGTCCAAACGTGACTTTTAAGTTTAGGGTAAAAAATGTTAACGGATTACCAAGCAGAATCTGGTACCATGTTTGTTATACTATGGCATTTGGGGGGGGGGCAAAATGTTAATGGATTACCAAGCAGAATCTGGTACCATGTTTGTTATACTATGGCATTTGTAGGCAGGGTTACACATTAATTTTGAGCAGCAAGTATTGTTGTTCTTCCATCCAAATGCATTAACAGATGAATGATCTTCAAAATTAAATTTTGTTAGAACTGCAAACAAAAGCATCACTCAGCTACAGCGTTAATGAAGCTGAACAGATAACTTGCTAATGAAACGTTTGTATTGATTTGATAATTTAGAACAGTTGCAAGCTTCCTTTAATTAATGATTTTAAAGCACTAACCCATTTCCTGTGGGCTGTGCATAACTTAATACATCAATCAATGGCCACACCCACTTTCTGCACAATGTTTATTTTTCATCACACAACCACATGAACAAGAAATGATAGCAGACAAATCAAAGGAGTTTATATAGGTCTTTGGAGTGGATTCGTAATTTACAAAAGTATGCATTTGTGAAAGCCTGAATAAGTTCCTGCCAGTATAGAGCAAACGCTATACTTTGTAGTTTGATGTACTATTTGTGACGATGCATGCACCTAAAACGCCTGCTAAATTATTGATCTTTAGGCTGCGCAACGATCATAAACAACATCATGAAATCATTTTTGTTGCGACATAGGGTTACGTAAACGGTACTTTCCCTGAAATGCTGCACCGCATTATGATTTTGACGTAAAAAGGCAGCTGTTGTCAACCAGATAGAAAGAAGAGTGGTCGTTCGAAAGGTCATTCGTGTATGTCTGTCTGATGGCTTGTTTACAGCAATATCTGACATTTTAAGTGATTAAGCATGTTGTAGTTAATTGTTAAATATTATTGCTTTATTATTTTATCTCAAGAAGCCACAGTAGACTGCGAACGAGAATATTCTATAGCAAAAGTAAAAGGAAGTCTGTATGCAAACCGTAAACAAAAACAAATTACTCATAAACTTAGCGTGTGAGGTATTGCTGTGCCTGGTGTCTGTTTTTTTTTTAATTATTGTGAGATATTTTTTTAAAATGTTCCAATGTTGCATAAAAATTGTGCTTTAAATATACAACATTCTAGATTTTACCTGTTATAAAATACATCAAGGTTTTGGTTAAAAAACAGTTTTTTATTAAATGCAAAGCGCTTGAGTAATGCATTTGTTTCCGAATTTTGGTTTTATAATAAGATAGTATATTTTGAATGATATATATGACTATTTTTGTTTCAGGGACAATCATAGCCGAGTGATCTATTAGGTTTGAATATCACTTTTCCCAATGCCCATGGCATCCATTTCTTCGACTCCAATCACCAAATTAACTCGGCAACGATCAATGTTTATTGACAGTGTGGCACAGCTGCTGCCCCCTGGTGATGAAAAACCAATAAAACATGCTCTCTATACAACAGCTTCCATCGCATTGTTTGGTGTAGTGTGTGGGGTGGCAGTCAGCACATATTTTGTTCTACAAGTCTTCGTGAAGCCATTGCTTTGGGCAGTATTATGTGGATCATTTCTGTTCCCATTCAAGTACACTTTACACAGAATTCTTCAGCGCTGGCTGGAGGAAACTTTAGACAATGGAAACTTAATGCTGTTTGACATCTTAGTCTTGCCATTTACACTTTTCTTCAACTTTTCAGATTGGATTGGGAATTTTCTTGTAACAAAATGGAAGATCCTCTTATCAGTTACCTTTGGGTTGTTACCAATATACAGCCTGTATCAGCTTCAGTTGATTAGTTTTTTTGGACATACTCTATCAGCAACAGTCTATTGGATTTGGTACAGCATTACCACCACAATGCAATTTGTTGAAAGTTACAACATAGCAATTGCCA
This sequence comes from Phallusia mammillata, assembly GCA_003260075.1. Taxonomy (NCBI): domain Eukaryota; kingdom Metazoa; phylum Chordata; class Ascidiacea; order Phlebobranchia; family Ascidiidae; genus Phallusia; species Phallusia mammillata. Next base: position 24,599 of record QLIY01001228.1, on the reverse strand, counting down.
CATTGTTAATCATTGCATTTGTATCAGGACTTTTGATTCATTCAACATTGACCCCTTATATTTCCATAGCAATATGGACCTTTCTGGTACTTTTTGTTGTAAGCAGTAGTGGAACCTTCAAGGTGCCAATTATCTTTGCATTAATTGGGCTTACTGCTCTCGGTACACTTGCAAGAAAAAGCCCGGAAGAAAATAAAAACAAACCAAATGATGATGATGCAGCCAATGATGATTTTGACGAATCTGGTGTAGAAACTATCAATAATGCGAACTTATTGAAAAATCAAAACAGCAAAAGTTCATCAGATACTTACTTTAACATGCTTTTTGCCATGTTTTTCATTGTTCTGGTTTGGATGCATATATGGATCGTGCTCTTACTCATGATTCCTCTTACTTTCTGGATCTGCAAGAAGATTGTGCTGCATGCAAAATCAGCAGAATTGTTCAATAGCCTGTGTCAATCTATTTTTAACAAGTCAAGCAACGATATTATCTCTATGGGTAAAGTATACTTTCAGCAAAACAGTGAAATCATTTTCCCCAGTCCTGTTAGAAAGTTATTTAAAACATTACAAAATGGTGACCGGAAAATTCATGTCAGTGTTTTGACAAGTCTTCCAACTGTCACAAGCATATTAATCATTCTGTTCCTTTTTACCACTGGAATATTTTTCACAATGTTTATGGCTGTCAAGGTACAACAGGAAAGTGTGTTGGCTGTACAAATGGCATCAAATGTCCTCAACGAAACAGTATCTAACCACCCAGAGTACAAAGCTTGGTTGCCTGATAATGATACAATGCAGAATACTATGAATTCTTTAGTGGACAAGGTATATGTACAAGGTAGAGAATGGATATCACAAAAAATGCAAAAAGCTGCTTCTGATGGCTCTGACATGAAAAACGCTGAAAAGCAAGCCCTGCGAATGTGGGATCAAGTTTATCAAACATGGTTTCCGAAATCACGCAAGCCACTGCGGCGATTGACAAGGCAGAGCTCAATGAAAAATGTGACGGAAACTGGACTAATGTATGGTTTAGTTGACTTCTTTAGTGCAAGTGAGGTCATAGGGTGGTTGCAAGAAAATGTTTCATCTCTGGTATCCATAGGGGAATCTGTGTTAGTAATTGTACAGAGTAATGTAGGACTGATAATGTATGTTTTTACATCCGTGTTTACAACACTGCTCAATGGGGGTACAATCGTCCTCAATTTTGTGGTCTCATTTGTCATTTTCTTCACCTCTCTATTTTACCTTCTATCTAGCAGCAAAGATCAGTACAAACCTCTGGAAATAGTTGGCTCAGCAGTCAAACCAGGGGGGGGGGCTGTTTTGACATCTGTGTTTACAACGCTGCTCAGTGGAGGTACAATTGTCCTTAATTTTGTGGTCTCCTTTGTCATATTCTTCACCTCTTTATTTTACCTGTTATCTAGCAGTAAAGATCAGTACAAACCTCTGGAAATAGTTGGCTCAGCAGTCAAACCACTTACCTTGGGCACTCCCTTTGAAACAGCAATGCAGGATGCAGTTAGTGGTGTATTTGGAGCATCCATCAAGATGTTTGGCTTTTATGGTCTCTATACTTGGGTAAACCACAGTATGTTTGGATCCAACCTGGTTTATATTCCTTCTATTCTTGCTGCCGTATTTGGAGTCATACCCCTACTTACCACATATTGGGTGTGTATACCATCAGCATTAGAAATATGGCTTCTACAAGGTTCCTTGGCTCGAGCAGTTGGTCTGTTCATCTTTCAGTTTGCTCCCACCTTGTTTGTTGATGCTGCAATTTACAGAGACATATCGAAAACCAATGGAGGAGGTCACCCATACATCACTGGTCTAGCAGTTGCTGGTGGCCTGTATACATATGGTTTGGAGGGGGCCATTTCAGGGCCACTTATTCTTTGCTTTTTGCTGGTTACTGTCAACTTATATACCAGTGCTACATCACCAGGACGGCATGCCTCACGGAGATTACTGACAGAAACCTGATGATATATTGGCATATATAAATGTGTATTATTGCTTCCGAAGCTGTGTGCTACGTACGGTTTTGTCAGGTTGAATGTGTTGTTTGTGTGCTATTAAAGGAAACACAATATGGTGGAAGTTCCTATTTTGTTAACCTTGCCTGCCTTTAACTATTACTCACTGTGTATGAAATACCCCACAGCCAGTGGTGGGATTCAGCCGATTCTCACCGATTCTAAAGAACCGTCTTCGAAATTTTATGAGTTTAGCGAACCGGTTAGCATTACTGGTTACTGTCGGGGGGGGGGCATGAAATACTTAACAGCTCCATAATGTGCAAATACTAATTTCCAGAAGCTTTACTGAAAGTAAAAATGGTTTGGTCGCTCATGTTTTTTTTGTGCACTGTAACTTTGCTTGGCAGGTGTTCTTTCTACATTTACTTTTATTCTTGTTAAACTTACACCCCCAACATATGTTTTTACATATAACAGCTTTTACGATTTGTTTCAATATTTTATTTCCGATTATATTGTCAGAAAAAAATAACACAAAAATATGTTACATTGCAAAAAAATAAACTACAAGTATGTTGTATTGTCTAAAGTGCAGCCATGCACAATGCTGCAAATTATTTGTGTGTCCGTACACATAGGCAAGTGTTTTGACTAGCCAACAGACTTCCTCCTTCACACACAAAACACAGCAGTTCTATATGTATCCATTTGGCAGGAACTATGTACACAATGAGATATTTATGGATCTTTAAAAGGAAACATTCTGCTTTCTCCTCCCTCTACTTCAGTGCTTGTGTAATGCCATCTGTCAGTGCAAAAAAAAAACTATTACAGATATTATAATACGCCAGGCTATTATAGATATTATAGTACGGTATTAAAGGCGTGATACTGAATCCAGCCGGTCTCCCAAGCATTCCCATATGGCAAGGCACAGACTAGACATATCATGCTCTACCAACTGAGGTACACAGACTCAGTAGTGAAGCAGCCGAAAGTCAAATCAAAAGCACCGTTGCCTGCCTTGTATGCTGCACATGTCAGCTTTGTGGTAGGGATGGTCAGTTCGACCATGAATACATTCATACTGTATGCCATGATCGCTGGTCTGTATTGATGCAGGTCTGAATGTATTCATTACAAATATTAGTCACTGATAATTTATTTGTTTTTTTTAAACACTTGTCCAGTCATTCTAAATTGATGACAATAAACTTTGGAACACTACATACCAGGGGTATGCAACCTGCATCCTGCGGGCCATTGATTAAAGGTTGTGCGGCCAACAGAGATGCTTGGATTTCAAATGTACTGGAAAACAAGCCTTCAATTAAGCAGATTGATGCGCCCAGTGCTTTTTTTTCTACAAATTGACAATAATGAGCTAGAATCGAATGCGGATTTACTTGGAATTGATCACGCAATGTAGGCATATTTCTTATGTATTCAACAAACTAAAATAATAAAGATGCAGTCCGCGATTTAATCATGGTAAATCGTCAATTATATTTGGCCCCACAGTGACAAAGATTGCATACACAGATCTGTTCATAAGTTTAACGGCCTAAATAGACTTAAAAAGCGACATCTCAACTTTGTTGTGTGAACTTACTTTCTCAGGCAGCGACATTCTTTGCCACATTTTGTGCTTCTGCATTTTTCACAGGGATAGAAGCACCCTGGGCATTTCTCCCTTAAACAGTCACAGATATCGCGACCATCCACACTTAGATGGCCACCATCATCATACAAGGTCTTTTTTGTCCTTAAAAATCAGCATGTATTTAGATTCACACAACAACAAAAACAAAAACTTTATTTATTGTTTAGGCACAAGTTCAACATTTTTTAGTAATGGAAGGCTTGGCTACACAATTATTATTGACAGTTTTAATTTGAAACAGCTTACGTTTTCATTTTTGTGGCTTGCTGGATCATTCTTCTCAGTTTGCGTTCTTGTCTCACGCTGTTTTCTGGATTAAACTGTTCCAGTGCTGGACCAGGATTGACAAACTGCAAACTTTTTATGACTGGAGTCTGAAAAAAGGGTCTTTACACTGGTGCATGTCATTTTGCACTTAAGTTCAAACAACATGCATTCAGATTTTTTGACAGAACTGTTTATAGGTATCGGATTTACACAACCTACATTGGTGTCATCAATATCTTGTTCTTGCTTGTCAGTTTTTGCCATACTTTTGCAGAAGAGCCCTAAATCTGAACAAAACATAATAATCATATTTCTGGTAGACATAGTGCTGGGGGGGGGGTATATCATTTTGCACTTACGTTCAACAACATGCATTAAGATTTTTGGACAGAACTGTTTATAGGTATCGGATTTACACAACCTACATTGGTTTCATCAATATCTTGTTCTTGCTTGTCAGTTTTTGCCATATTTTTGCAGAGGAGCCTTAAATCTGAACAAAACATAATAATCATATTTCTGGTAGACATAGTGCTATGTTTTGCAAAAGCATTATTCAAACTTCAAAAGCACCATAACAACCTAAGACGGAGTTTTGTTTATGGACAGAGTCTGTCTTTAAGTGCCCAGAGTCATTATTTTACACACTTTTTACAGATAACTTTTAGATGCACAATGTAGCAAAATGATAACCCAAATCAGGATTTGCTGGATATTTATGCGGCTATCTTGGAATGAAAATGTATTATATGTTTCTTAAATTTTTTGGCTGGCCATTTGCAACATACGGTATGAAAGAGAACCTTTGTGCCAGTAACTTCTCTGTGGCTAAGAGAGTTCCTTTACCAAACTTGGGGGGGGGGCACTTCAAAAGCACCATAACAACCTAAGGCGGAGTTTTGTTTGAGGACAGAGTCTGTCTTTAAGTGCCCAGAGTTAATATTTTGCAGACTCATAACTTTTAGATGCACAATTTAGCAAAATGATAACCCAAATCAGGATTTGCTGGATATTTATGCGGCTGGGGGGGGGGGGGGGGGGGGGGGGGGGGGGGGGGGGGGGGGGGGGGGGGGGGGGGGGGGGGGGGGGGGGGGGTGCAGATGTCAAACTTGACTACTGCTAAAAACATACCACATACACGACTTTTTTATGTGGCTGCATCCAAATTTGTTCAAAATAGCATTGAAAGCCAAAATCATTTGATGCTAATGTGTATTTGTTGTGACATGACTCTGTCATAGATTCATAAACTGTATGACAACTTTAAACTTCTTGAAATTTAAGTTTTATTCAGAATGTGAAAATTGATTTCTTTGAGCCTGTAGTTTCATTAAATTCATCCCGCCCAGTTCTAAACATGTTCCCTCTAAGTGTAGATCCCTTATTAGTCTATCTAAAGCAGTGCAACAAGTGGCCCCCGGGCCACTATCCGGCCCGGGGGGGGGGCAAATCTTCTGGGAATTCAGCAAAAATTTTACACTAGATTTTGTTGAATGTCCTAAGTTGCTCTACTATACGTAACAAGTATAAGCTAAACCAGTCTAGTAAACAATTACTTTGTTGTGAGGGGGGGGGGAAAATCTTCTGGGAATTCAGCAAAAATTTTACACTAGTTTTTGTTGAATGTCCTAAGTTGCTCTACTATACCTAACAAGTATAAGCTAAACCAGTCTAGTAAACAATTACTTTGTTGTGAAAGCAAGTGTTGCGGCGAAACTAAATGAAAACATAAGTTGGTGATGCATTGGAAGAATTTCAAATTGATGTACATAAAAAATATGTATGGCCCTCACTTTATGTCTAAAATTGGTTAAATGACCGATCAACAAAAACTGTTTAATTTAAGCTCTGATTCCTGTCAGGAATTTCTTCATACAGTACAGAGCACAACGCAGAACACACTTTCACAACATGTGCATCAGACTAGTGTATCAATGCATTTAACTCTTGTAATACAAAATACGTTGTATCTTCGTAGCACATTCAAATCTACAACAACAAGGATTTTATATTGAACTGTGTGAGTTTACTTTAGTTGCGATTTGCCGAGCACATGTTTGTTTATCTTTTGATCACGTGGGTTCAACGAACCGTGACTTTTGGAGTTTGCGAAACTTCAAACCATGACAAGGCAAATAATATTTTCTCTCATGGTTGTTCTCATTAGTGAGTTTAGGTCTCTCTTTATGTTGTTCTACCAGTCAAAACGTCATTGTAAAAATTAAACAAGGAATTTGTTATAATCGTCGCACATGCCTTTAATAGACTAAAAATGAAAAGGGTGACAATCCAATGCCGTATCGAGTGACAATGTACTTCTATTTTCTTGGAAGTAATCGTCTATTACTGTACAGATTTAACACTTTCGTTTTGTTTTGGAGCAGCTAATTTTTCTAAAATACGAATGTGATGGGTGGGTCAGTTTCTGACGAAGTAAAGCTGATGGTTAAAAATGAAATCGAATCGCAAAAGGTCATGGTGTTTTCAAAAACTACATGCCCATATTGCATGATGGCCAAAAATGCCCTTAAAGGTAAGTCTTCAGGTTTTAAACTGGCATAGACTTGATAGAGTTTTTGGCCAGACTCCAGCCAGAATTGGTAAAGTTTTGGTAATGGAGATATTTGTAGACTTTCTAATTTTGGATTTTTAAATTTCATTTGCAGATGCTGGTGTACCATATGAGGTTATGGAATTGGACCAGAGAAGTGATGGTGGTCAAATTCAGCAAGTCCTTCAAGACATAACCGGTGCCAGCACTGTCCCAAGAGTTTTTATCAATGGAAAATGTATAGGTGGAGGAACTGAGACTAAGGCAATGCAAAAGAATGGACAGCTTTTAAAATTGTTTCAAGCCTAATTTTAAATTAGGACCAGTTTAATTTTTATTACTTCGCTAATATTGCTTTGTTATGATTTGCATGACTTCATGGTATTGTGTGATTGTAAGTAGATTTTACAAGTTTGTGCTCAAATAAAATGTTAAGATTTACTCATTTTACTTCTTCTTGCAGCCACCAATGTCATATGAAAGTTGAAACTTTTATGAATATAAGAATAAAACAGGGAGTTCTTAGTCATGGGGGGGGGGGAGTGAGTTCTTAGTTATGTGTAGTCGTGTAAGCTTTGTATAAGATTTAATTTTTTCAAAAGTTATTTGCCAGTCACATTGCAAGTGTACTTGGTCCCTCTGTTGGGGGGGGGGGACTTTGTATAAGAATTAATGTTTTCAAAAGTTGATTGCAAGTGTAGGCTACTTGGTCCCTCTGTTGCAAGTGCCTTGTAGGTTATTCGGACCTGTTTAAACAGAATAAATTCATAAAAACTCAGCACATACAATATTTGGAAATTATGAACTTGAAACAAACAAGTTTATATAAAACAGTGTAGCTTTTTTTTAAAAAGTAGTAAAAGTCAGTTTAAATGCAATCAAAGAATGATTGTTATAGCACAAGAATTTCTTTTAAAAAAGTTGTGCTGCTATAAGTATGTGTACTAGAACGACCGTTCTCAGTGATGTTCTTATTGTATGAATATTTTATTTTCCGTCAGTAGACAGGCAAGAGAATAATGGATGATTAGTTTTAGTTCGCTTTAAAACATCGTTATTGTTTAGACTTCTAAACTTTAGAAGTGGGGTCACCGGGGCGCAACAAAGAACAAACCATGGCTTCGACTCGGGGTCAAAGTTCAGATTCGAAACTATGACAATGCAAAAATATTACAAATCAGCTTAAAAATATTGTTCTGGAAAGTTTTCGGTGGGCTTAAATACAAAACGTCGGATGAAGGTTTGTGATAGTAAGTCAAATTGTTTTTAAATGAAAAAAGTTTTAAACGAAAATGTTGCGCAAAACATTCGGTTAGAGCAGTGGTCGGCAACCGCCGGGGGGGGGGGTTATTACAAATCAGCTAAAAAATATTGTTCTGGAAAGTTTTCGGTGGGCTAAGTACAAAACGTCGGATAAAGGTTTGTGACAGTAAGTCAAATTGTTTTTAAACGAAAAAAGTTTTAAGCGAAAATGTTGCGCAAAACATTCGGTTAGAGGACAAAAAACGTTACAGTTGCGGAATTTTGATATCATAGTTGCGATATTTTGCTTAAAATTTGTTGGTTTATTTTGCTCTGTATTTGCAGCTTAAAAGTTTGTTGCACTTAGTCTTTAACCAATTTTTCTAAACCAAAAACTGGTGTGATGGCTGGATCAGTTAAGGACCTGAAGCTGTTTATTGAAAATGAAATTAAATCCAACAAAGTCATGGTGTTTTCAAAAACCACATGTGGATACTGTGGAATGGCAAAGCGAGCTCTTAATGGTAAGAAGCTTTTGTGTCTTAATTGTGATCTAATCGACTGTATTTTCTTATAATCAAGTTTTGAATTAAGTCTTGTCGTATTGTAACCAGAAACCTCATTTTTATTAGCAACCTTTTAAAATGTGTTGTTCAGAGTTTATATTTTTGTAAATGTTGTTCGCAGAAACAGGTGTGAAATATGAACTTATGGAACTGAACCAGAGAAGTGATTGTGGCAAAATTCAACAGATACTTAAAGAAATTACTGGAGCCAGCACTGTCCCCAGAGTTTTTATTAATGGAAAATGTATAGGTGGAGGAACTGAGACTGTTGCACTGCAAAGAAATGGAAAACTTTTGGAGCTGGTCCAAGCTTAGTTTTTAAATGGAGATCATGTGTTTTCCTATTTATTACTAGAAAGCACTGATGTGCCCTTTTTCTTGTGTTTTTTACATCATTGCAACCAGTTTTTACTTTTTGTTTGTTTGTTATGATTTGACAGTTTTATGTTTACCTAAATTGTTTTTGTAGCTTGTATTGCCAAAACAAGAAAATATAAATTTACCATTTGATAATATTTTTTAAGTAGATAAGTAGAACAGTTTTGTACCATCATGCAAACTTTTTCAGCTGTTCTAACATTTTGCAAACCCTTTAATCACTGTATGAACCAGATTTTCACTTTTTTACATAGATTTTTGCACTAATATTTGATGGATAATGATGACAGGCCATAAAGTACATGAAGAGTTAAAAACATTAAAAATTGCACAATAAACTTCAAATTGAGTACAAATGATGTAACTCTTTGTTCCTTTTAGTTCAAACACAAAGTGTTTTTTTTATTTGTTTAAACACATTATGTTTGCTGGTAGCAAAAATTCTCTTATCGCTTTATTTTATAATTGTGACAATAAACTTTAGGAGTGTTATTACCTCATAATAACAACCATGCATTTACTTTTCATTCAAGTTGCTGGTTCTGTTGGTCTTCAAATAGAAAAGCTGTTTTAAACCTTTATCCCATGACTTTAAAAGTAGTTCCAACTGCATCATAGTACTATTGTACATTCACTTTAAATACGGTGAAACCAAGGGCATATAGCGAGGTTCTGTCCGGTTTGCTGTAGTATGAAAGCATACAATAACGGTAGTGAGAGAGGCCGCTACAGGCAAGTTTCCAGCATGACTGCATTGTACAATGGATAAATTATTTTAATCACATTTGAGACAAAAATCAGGATTTGGTTATTCGAAGATGCAAGGTATGAGTCGACGGGCTTAATTGCTGACATCGTCATCTTAATGGATGTCAATGTGTTGCCAGGTAGCGCTTTTGTCGCCGAATTGGGCTACTTTTGACATCGGGTTGCGGGCTTTTTTCATGAGTTGCGGGTTGCGCCTTTTTGGGCGGGTTTGTAAATGACATTTTCTACTTTATGGCGAGTGATGATTGCATTATTATTGTGACATCAAAAACGTTGTGAGTTTAATTTTGACAAAAGAACTAATAAAACTGCCCAGAGCGTCGGAGATTTAACATCCAGCTGAGCAAAAGAATGCTTTCAGTCCAATGCAACGTTCATTTTTTAAACAAAGAAACTTAACAAACGTCTTTGTTACCACGTAATAAAAATTGCCTCTTGGCAAAAATCATTGTTTCAAAGGTCACCTTACTTTGTCATTAATGCGAAACATGTTTGTTTTTTGAAGTGGAGATTACGGAGTTAAAAAAACAGCATGGAAAGTGGGTAAACAGAGTGTGTCCAATACAGTGTTTCTAAACAGCCCAAAATTAATTTAAAATGCACAAAAACTAAATCTGAAACGGCGAAACCTGAATAATTGTCACACAAACAGGTGAAAGCAGTGAAAATTAATTGTATTTCAGGTGTTTGCAAAATTGGGCTCGTTTTGGGCTACTTTTGACGGGTAAAGTTGCGCTTTTCCACAATTTGACCTGGCAATTCAAGGCCGTAATGTCCAATGCAAAGGGCCAAGCATGATTTTGATTGACATAGCAGCGTTACATACCGCAACAAAAAATAAACCAAGCGTAAACAAAACAAAGATTATAAGGAGGTGTTTAAAGTTTTGGTCAAAATTATGACGTCATAGGTATAGTATCTAAAAGTGAAAACAGCAAAGTGCAACTTGGCTTCTTCGCCTCTGTAAGTGCATGTGTTTTGGAAACAAACAATGAGGAATTCGCTAGCAGATTTATTTTCCAGTAAGTTTAATAAAAGCTTGGCAGAAAAATAATTCATGCATAAACGGTAAACGCCGATAAAAATTTCTCAGTAAGTTGGTTATTGATGCATGACAGTTATTTATTGGGACTTGTTGCAGAGAAGAATTTAAGTGTTAAAAAATATTTAACAAACTAAAAACATTTTTTTCTTACCACAGACATAAAAGTATAGAAATGAAATAGTAACCTTTATCACAAAATTAAGGCATGAACACTTTTGTATTATTGACTGTATTGAAATTCAAAGACTGAGTAAGGCCAACCAGCAACATAAGAGAACATTGGGAAAAAATAAATTTGGAAAAAATATTAGTTATTGGATTAGGACAGATTTTACAATTTGAGTTTTATGGCTCTATACTGGCAATGGTTCAAGCAGTGCTTTGGATGGTCTGGAGCCAGTGGGGCCCTGGATCCAGCAACTGTCATTGAACAACCAAGAATCGCTCTGGACACATCAAGAATGGGTAATGATTGTTGTTGCTTATATTTTTGCAAGTTTCTGGGGACATAGTAAAAGGTCAAAACTTTAAAGATGTTTTTGAAATTGAACCCAGTCTGCAGAGTGTGCCAGCTGCATCATGCACGATTATTTTTTTAAAATTTCGCACGCCAATTTTGAGGGGTCGCATGTGGAAATTTTGCACCAATAGCATTTAATTGTCCTGCCTTGACTTTATTTACTTCCTTTGCGCCTGTTGACATTGGCCTTGCAAGCAAACTTATGGGTTGTGCATGCGCGCCCATGGGACATGTAGGTCCTGCCCGCCAGAGATCTCATTGGGAACTGCCATGACCTGCAGACTGGTTTGCAACTGCCTTTGTTGCAATTTTATTTTAGCTCAATTGTTACTTTAAACTGTTTGAGTCAAATTCATTAAATTTTGGTCCATTGTTCACTACATTAATTAATCGTTGCCTGTAAAAAATTCAGCATTGGGATAAATTTTAATGTGGTTTTGTTGTGTTCCAGGCACTGATGCAGTGATTGTAAAAAGTGGTCGAAGAATTTGTGGAACTGGAGCAGGTTTGGCAAATGCCTCAATATTGCAAGACAAGGTATGCCGTTACTTCACCTTTAAATTCCTTAAAGCTTATGTGAGCACATCAGTTATGCATTGTAAATAAGTTTCCATGTTTTTTGTGGTGTCAACTGTCAAGTGCCAGATAGGAAAAATGGCCTGCAGGATAAATCCTCTGCATAACATTTAAGATCTTTCCCTTTCAACATTTAGGAATTCACACAATTTGGGATTTTAATGTGTGATCTGTGCATAAAATGTTGTCTGCCAAATTTCACACATTTCCTTTCCTAGGTAACTTTAGAAAATTTTCTGTAAAATTTAATGTGTACGTAGCACAAAAACTTTTGTGTCAGCACAAACTTCATTTTGCTCATAATCCACGAAAATTGATCAAGCACATCTCAACCTTACAATAGACATGCTTGAAATGACATATCAAAGTCGTAAACGTAGTCATTTGAAGTATGTTTTATTGGTATCTTGGGAGGTAATTAACTGTTTGGCAGACAAAAGTTATTAAAATATATCCTTATGTCTGACAAATATTTTACAAACAAAAAGCACAAAATTTTTTTTTTCTAGCACAAAATTTAAATCGTAAGAAAATAAACAGGTATGCAGTTTAGCAAAGAAGCTCTGTGTGCAATAGAGCGAAACTCGTAAAAGAAAATCTTGTGCAAAGTTTAATTATTCCTCTCACCACAGTCTTGTAGAAGGAGTAACTTACAAACAAAATATTCAGAGTGATGCAATTTGATACACTTATTCTTGAACACTGACTGCAGCACTAAACACTTTTTTCAAAAAACCTAAAAATGGAAAATGTATGTTACCTTCCAACATATCCTTGCCACTTGATTTTAAACTTTTGTAAAGAAGTTGTGCTATGTAGCTATGCCAAGGACCTATTAGCAATGTTACAAAATCCAAACAAAATACAATACTTTTTTTGTCCAAAGGTTTTTTCCTCGTACACTTTGGCTATGAATTACCAATGTTTATTATATTTGTTGTAGCCTAGATTGTTTACTTGGCCAAATCCATTTGTTTTTGTAAAATTGTATTTGTCTTTTTTTAGGCATACTTTGAAGTAAAAATCCAAAGCTCTGGCATTTGGGGCATCGGTCTGGCTTTGGAGCAGACCGAGTTAGATCGAGTCCCACTTGGTGAAGATGCAAACAGCTGGGTGATGCGACACAATGGAAATGTTGTTAATAATAAAAAAGTGCTGCATGTTTCCAAAACCAAGGTTGAAGAAGGAGATATTGTAGTAAGTTTCACCACATCTTTAAGCTGCTCCAAGTTGTTAAATGTTGTGAAAATGTGTGTATATATATTGTATATTCTGTAGCTTGTACTTAGTTCATTTCTTGCAACAAGTGGCTCTTATAGGACAGATTATGGTGCAAAGGTTTGCAAACATTCAACACTTTAAAAGAATAATTATCATCATTCATCATTTTGTTTAATGCTATTACATCAGTCAGGAAAATATATAGTTGCCATATACCATGCCTAATTGCTTTTGTGTATATTGTTGAATGCTGCTAAAAGGAACACAGATTAACATACAGTTACAAGTATACACACAATTTTGGATTGTTAAAGTACATTTTATATTTCCTGTTAAGTAAAATGTAACTGTGCAAACATGTCCAAAGGTTACATGTACAAATTGCATTGCAAGTTTGTAGTTTGTAGCATCCACCAAAGCTTGACCAATTTCAATTTCTTGTTCAGGGTGTTTCCTATGATCATGTTGAATTAAATTTTTACATAAATGGGAAGTCAATCAATTGTCCTGTATCCGGAATTCGAGGCTCTGTATTTCCTGTTCTTTATGGTAAGGATACTTAATATTGTGACCGAACAATCAAGCTTGCTTTTTTGGTTTATTAATATCAATTCTTGTCTTCCAAAATTATGTTTGTACTACCAACTAGCAAGCTTGATTTTTACTTTCCGAATACCAAACTTATTGCAAATTTTGCCAAAACACATTTTTATTGTACAAAAAATCAATGCTAAAAGTTCCATCACTGACTGTCAAGTTAATGTCAGTAAATAACTAATTGTTTTCTGCCAGAAACACAAATCATGCTGTCTACAAAGGCCTTTTTGAATCCATTGGGCTAGGTTCTTTAAGTTCTGCTAATTGGCTAAATGCAGTGTTCTTTTAGGGCCAGATTAATATTTAGGTTTGGTGCATAACTGATTTTGACACAGCTTCTGTGTTTATTTGTAGATAGATTTAAGTGCAGTATCTCTTTAGTTTAGAAAATGTACATTTTAATGTGGTAATAGTAGATAGTTGCACTATATGTAACAGTGACATAAATCTTCCAGTTTGCTTGTAAAGGGTATAGTCAGTTTTAATCATGTATTTTTTTTGTGTAGTTGATGAAAGTGCAATTCTTGATGCTCAGTTTTCTGACTTTACTTATTCTCCTCCATCTGGGTACAGCCAAATAATGGTTGAACAGCAAATATTTTGATGTGACAAGGTTGCTAAATCAAAACTTTTCCACATTTGTGGACTTTAAAAGCCATATTCAATGTATTGGCAAGTTATTGCCAAATAAAAGTTGTCCTGTTTTATTCATATATGATCACAATTGCCTTAACGTTTTTATTTTATTTTTAAATTGGTGTCGTTCTACAGAAAAAATAGTTAGAATTTCCAAGTTTTTAGTGGTTTTTGTTTTATTTAAAAAAATGAACCACACTATTCTCTATTTTATTGTGTATCCTATCCTATATCTATTATATCCCACACTTTTTGTGTTTGTTTGCTGAAGTGTTCAGCAGTAACACCAGAAATATATGCAAACTCTAATTGCAGCTAGTTGTTACACAAATGCTTGTCATTGAAACTTCCTAAAGAAATTTGCAGTTTATTTTCGTTCCATTTTTTTTAACATGCTTTTAGCAGTGAGCTGTACTGACTTGTTTAAACTTTTTTAAAAAATGTAATAAACCAAATTTTATTTGTGTGTTATGAACAAAATTGACCTGTGAAAAAATAAGATGTTTCACAAACATTGCAATTTTACCTGTTTCGTTTACAAACTTTTAGATATGTTGGTTGGGGGGGGGGGCCTACTGTTAATTGACATTGGGTTTAAAGTTTATCCCTTTGTTTTCATTTGTGTCACAAAACTAAACCATTTTTTAAGAATTTAATTTTATGGAATATTACTTTTGTCAGTTTTCTTGTTTGAATTAATAAAACCAGTGTTTTAGTTTGACTTGCAAAAGTAAAAGATAGTTTGCTAACATTTGAATTATACCAAATTATTTTCGCCCCAACGTTATGTGTACGAAATCAGTTGAACTTTGCTTGTTGTTTTATACAATTATTTTTATGTTTAATGTACATTGGAAATGGATATAGTAAGAGCGTTTTATTTGTGATGTCCACACATGCTGCTATATATAAACCCAGTATCAGTTCATTGATTTAATGAAAACGTGATTTTTTTATCGTTGTCTTATGTATTTTGTGGACTATATAGTTCAACAACATTATTTTCAGTTCTACTGAAATTGGGTTAAGCAAGTCCTTCATGACATACGAGCAATTTCAAACAACTTTGTACGCCAGAAACGCTGGTGTGTGTTACACGGATAGCATAAAAGAATTTCACGGTTTGAACAAAATATTTCACCCGCGGAAAAACAAGCTGGAAAGTACCGAAAAAAGGATCGTTTCGACCTCATTGGCATGCAATGCTTGTGGTTCCCAACCGGAGAGGAAGATTTCAAAACTTGAGGGAATAAATTTGTTTTTATAAAAAAAATTTATAAATGTGGTTTGCAAATAGACACTTAAGTTCTAGGTACTTGACTTCTGGAGTTGACTTTCAACTTTATACTATCTTGATTGGTTTAGCTGGAAAGAATGAAAATGTTTTGAATTGTTAAGGGGGAAATTCGTCGAAAATGGTTAAGAACAACTTGGCTTAAGAAATACCTGGCGTAAACAATGTTAAGGCTTGCCAAAATTTTCAAGCATTTTTCCAGAAAACCGGCACATTCCTGGAGATATATCTCAGCACAAGATAAATACTATAACTATATAGAACCTTTCGTTTTCCAACATTGGGGATTTTTCGCCGAGTTTTGGGATCAACGAGTTAGAATTCCAAACTTACTTGCCTTTCAAGGCAAGGAATCTGCTACCATGCGTCGTTTCGATGTCCAAGATCGAATTGGAAAACTTTTTGTCGCATAACGTTTTGCTTCCAAATATCCTTTTTATCTGTTAATGTTTTCAAAGCGTTCTCGTTCAGGTGTTAGAACAAGTGTTCCTTTGTTTCGAATGGACTTCTGCTTGTTTTTTATCTAAGGCGAATCAAGAAATTCTATCTAGGGGAGGCGATTTAACCCAAAAAGAGTTTTTACGCACACTCCATGACCGAGAAGCAGTGGTGGGATTCAATTTTTTTGTCGGTCAGTTCTATCACAAAAGTCATATTTTTCTGCCAGTTCTGTTACAAAAAGTTTTGACAGTAACCAGTAATGCTAACCGGTTCGCAGATTTCATAAAACTTTGTGAGACGGTTCTATAGAACCGGTGCGAACCGACTAAATCTCACCACTGCCGAGAAGGGAAATAAATTGTTACATAACGAAATCAAATTTTTCCGATTTTATTTTAAATAAACGTAATAATATCCTTATGTTTGTGCAGTAGTGGGTTCTTCAAAGTTTAAAGTCCATGGGCAGGAAGCAATCCTACAAGTCCCCTTTTTTCAGGTCCGATTGTGCCCTTGTATCCGCCACTGTCTTTTATGTATAGTCCATACGCGTACAACGTTAAATTCAAGGTCTTAGAATGTGTTGTGCAACTAAATGTCATGTATCATTATGATGTTTGTTCTGTAGCTACCTTTTTGCGGCGCTCGATACTATCCGACAGGGTTTCTTTTCCTGTCGAACCACACACTATTTTCCTAAGACGGATGGTTAGATTAGGTGTCAACTTGACTGGTTCCAACAATGCTTTCCCAAGTCTTGATGTTCTAAAAAACGGACCTACCTCAGCCTCGAATGGGGGGTCGGCGAACCTTTTTGCGACGCGTGCCAATTTACTTGTTATTTCCATGTGGTAATTTTAATGCCTTCGCGCGTCAACATTTTTTGAGTAATAATGGTTTGTGCCAGCTGATATCAATGGTAAACAAAAAGTAGACAAACTTGTGCGTGTAGGCTGGATTTCAGGACTATTGAATGATAAACAAATGAAAACAAGCAACCAATGCACGCGGGGTTCCGACCCCTGTTCTAATGCGAGTCCCCATCACAAAACGCCTATTATGGTATTGGTTCACGTTTTGAACACCCTAACTATTTTCGGCAAGGTGAATATTTCAGTGCAACTGTGTTACTACGATTGTTTCACTGAGCAAAACCAACTCAACCTACATCAAATTTCCATATTTGATTGCATGAACTTTGTGGGGCATATAGGATATTTTTGTCGCTAGATAGCAGTAAAGAGCATGTGAGTGACTTTAGTGTTCTGTAGAAGCCGAGTTGCGTGTTATGTTTCACAATAGTCAAACCCAAGAAAGGGCGGAAATTAGCCTATATATGGCACTTATCAAAATAAGAGTCACTATACTGAATAGGCCAGAGTCTGTTTTATTGCATCATAATGTATTTTGTTGTGCGTTGTTTTCTGCGTTGTTTCGTTGTTTTCATTCTTCAAGAAGCCACAATTCTGTCTTTTAAACTTTATCCGTCCTACGTGTTTGTTGCAAGATACAAAAGTTTGCGGCTTCTTGAAGAATGTTTTTGTGGTAGAAATTAGGACCAGATTATTTGAACCGGTGAATCGATTAGTAAAATAAAAACCTTTCACCTTTCATGATTTTGGGGGGGGGGGAGTGTTCTGTAGAAGCCGAGTTGCGTGTTATGTTTCACAATAATCAACCAAAGAAAAGCGAAAATTTACTTGGTCTATATATGGCACTTATCAAAATAAAAGCCACTCTACTGAATCGGCCAGTGTCTGTTTTATTGCATCATAATGTACGTTGTTGTGCGTTGTTTTCTGCTTGACTAGCACAATTCTGTCGTTCAAACTTTAACTTTATTCGCCCGACCTTCGTGTTGCAAGCTAGTAAAAGTTGCTGCTTCTTGAAGAATGTTTTTATGATAGAAATTGGAACCAGATTGTTTAAACCGGTGAATCGATCAGTAAAATAAAAACCTTTCACCTTTCATGATTTTGGTTGTTGCCCCGATTGAGAAATGGTGGTATGTAACACGAGTTTGTCGATATGATTGTATTTTTGGTCGTTATTGGTGTTTGCGCGAGCCCATTTAGCCAAACAACGTTGCCGATTTTAAGAGTACCCTTTGGCTGTAAATCGATACCGTCCTGTTCGAACGGGGCATTAATATTTCAAAGGCTCTTCGTATCTCCACTGCGCTCTGCGCTGTCTCAAGAAGGTTTACGTAATCACAAGTCGTTTTGAAGGGTTTCGCCGCTAACTGCAGCTGTGCATAGACTTAACAGGGAAGGAAAGGTGAATTTACACACAGTTGAACTATAACCCATATCAGAAACGAAAACAACGACAAACAGTAAGTGTATTTTTGGCATGTGTGCTAGGCTATTTCGACCATCTCGTTTGCAAAGGGGGGGGGGGCCATATCAGAAACGAAAACAACGACAAACAGTAAGTTTATTTTTGGCATGTGTGCTAGGCTATTTCGACCATCTCGTTTGCAAAGAGTAGAATATATTTTTCGCCAGCAATATTGTAGTCAAAGTTGAAGCCATTTAAAAAGCAGGGGGCTAAGTCATAGGTTGATATTTGTGGTTTAACAAGAACATGGAACTTCTCCCTGATGAAGGTAGACGTGTGTACGACGCCATGGTCTCAAGGAATAAAGAAAGAAACAGCGAAAGATTAATCGATGGGGGAAAAGAGAGGGTGGTGCGACGAGACTGCTATGCGGCCTCTCGTCATAAATGCATTTAGCAGGGGCGCAGCGAGAGTAGGTCGCGAACACATGCATGACTGCATCTTCTAAGAGTGTATGTGTTTTGCAGGCGTTCTGCCGTCTGGCGCGTATCAACGAGTCGAACTAACTAATGCGTTCTCAGAGGCCTTGTTTGTGTTATTGGCGGGGGCGCTGTTTGCTTTTTAAGAAGCTCCGTTATGTTTCGTGTGGATTTAAAAGGCCATTTTGCTGTGATATTGTTATTGAAGTACTCATACTTACGCTCTACGCCTTGTAAAAGTATGTCAAGTATTTCTTGCGTAACATACTAACTGTTTATGATTAAAACGTTATTCACAGAAGCAGTGTTTTTGTTAATTTGTAATTTAGAAAACATTTTTGTGCAATAAATCTTTTCTTTGTTGTTGCACAAACAACAATGGACTAACGTCATCTGGACATATATACTGTATTCACTTGTCAACAACAATCATCAGAAAAAATCATGTCATCAGTAAAAGTTGCAGTTCGTGTTCGCCCCTTCAATAGCAGGGAAAAAGAGAAAAAATCAAATTGCATTGTTCAAATGAATGGAAAAACAACAGGTAATGTAGTTTTGTTCTGTCAAAACAAATAAATCAAGTCATAACAACTGTTTTGTTACAGTGATTTCCAATCCTAAACAACCAAGGGAGAATCCGAAGAGTTTTAATTTTGATTATTCTTACTGGTCACACACAAACGTAAGATCTTTTGCTCGAATTTTTAAATAATGTTTTGTAAATTTGACATATTTGTCTGTCATTAATCAATAATTGGTAATTTGTGTGAAAATACAATGCATAAAAATATTTTATGACATGTCATTTTTGCTAAATGCAATGACTAAGAAACCATCATTTTGAACAGTAAATGAGACATCAATGAAAACTGTTAAAAGTGATTCATACTTATCATTTGACTATATTTACTGAGTTTGTGCATATTACAATTTCTATTCGTTTGTGCAAATTGCATCCATCCATAAAAAATACGTTAGATTTTCCGATATTTCAGTTTATTAATTTTTGTTGTATTTTTAGCCAAGAGATCCAAATTTTGCAAGTCAACATCAAGTGTACAATGACTTGGGAGTGGAAATGCTGCAACATGCCTTTGATGGTTATAATGTGTGCATATTTGCGTATGGGCAAACTGGTGCTGGTAAATCGTACACAATGATGGGAAAACATGACTCCAAAGATCAAGCTGGCATTATTCCTCAGGTACAGTATTTTTTTAATTGATACAACAGTACATTAGTTAATAGGTTGAATTAATAGGCCGGGCACACTATGATTTACCTTATCGATAAGTATGCCCCGATCGCTGGTCTGCATCGACGCTTCAGGGCTGATCCCAGTATGAATAGGGGGGGGGGCTTTAGCTGATACGGTCAAACTGGCGATCCCCCACAACCAAGCTGACATGTGCAGCAGACAAGACAGGCAATGGTGCTTGTGATTCGACTTTCAGCAGCTTTACTACTCAGCCTGTGTAGCTCAGTTGGTAGAGCTGAGTCCTGGAAAGACTCCTGCCGTGGGTTCGAATCCCACCGTATGCCAGATTTTTCTAGCCTGTGCCTTGCCATATGAAAATGCTTGTAAGACCGACTTGATTCTGTATAACGCCATTAATAGGCCTGGCGTACTATAATAGTTTAGGCTTAGTAATATTTCACTAAGCAGAAATTAAAGGGGGGGGGGGTATGAAAATGCTTGTAAGACCGACTTGATTCTGTATAACGCCTTTAATAGGCCTGGCATACTATAATAGTTTAGGCTTAGTAATATTTCACTAAGCAGAAATTAAATTTAATGTTTTTTTAACCAATTATTAGATGTGTGAGGAACTTTTCACAAGGATTTCCGAGTCAACTGTCAACAATAATTTAAATGATGGCGAGGGTACGATCACTTATTCAGTGGAAGTGAGTTACATGGAAATCTACTGCGAACAAGTGCGAGACCTTTTGAATCCAAAAAATAACAAAAACCTGAGAGTAAGAGAGCATCCTCTTCTGGGACCCTATGTAGAAGACCTTTCAAAACTTGCAGTGCAATCCTTTTGTGACATCAATAACCTTATGGATGAAGGAAATAAGGCCAGGTACCAAAAAGATTTCAGTGTTTTTTGAAATTATAAAATTAGGGTTTTTGGGTTTTAACACCTTTCAAAAACTGTTCAAAAATTGAAACTGTTTTTAAAAATGAGACAAGCAATCTGGTTACATTATTTAACACATTTTGTTTTATTTTTTAGGACTGTGACTTTGGTAAAATTGTTAAACACATTACACTTGCATTTCTAGAACTGTGGCTGCCACGAACATGAACGCCACAGGGGGGGGGGTCGTGATCTTTTGAATCCAAAAAACAACAAAAACCTGAGAGTAAGAGAGCATCCTCTTCTGGGACCCTACGTAGAAGACCTTTCAAAACTTGCAGTACAATCCTTCTGTGACATCAATAACCTTATGGATGAAGGCAATAAGGCCAGGTACCAAAAAAATCAGTGTTTTTTGAAATTTACAAATTATAAAATTAAGGTTATGATACTTTTCAAAAACTTTTCAAAAACGTGGAATTCTTTTAAAAAGTAGGTTGCATTATTTAACACGTTTTGTTTTATTTTTTAGGACTGTGGCTGCCACGAACATGAACGCCACAAGTAGCAGATCCCATGGTGTTTTCAACATTGTCTTTACGCAGAAAAGAAAAGACATTGACACAAATCTTGAAACAGAAAAAGTAACAAAAGTTTACAAAAAGTTCTTTTTTAGGTTTTATTTAAGTTTCACCGGCTAATAAAATATCTTAGCATAACCTTTTTAGGTCAGTGCATTTTTCAATGTACTGTTGCTTTGTGAATCACATTGTAGTGTATTGTGACTACAAAGTTTTAATCCAACCTTTTTTGTGTTAACTTATAGGTTAGCAAAATCAGTCTTGTTGACTTGGCTGGGAGTGAGCGAGCTGAATCGACTGGTGCTAAAGGAAAAAGATTAAAGGAAGGTGCCAATATCAATAAATCGCTCACAACATTAGGGAAGGTTATTTCTGCTCTGGCTGAACAGGTAAATTACTCCAATAAAGTTACATGGTTAATAAGTTATTCAAGCTTTTGACAATTTTTTCTGCTTTTTATGTGTAAAATTTTTAGTTTACTATACCTTTATGCTAAAGGACATTTTTGTACTGTTTTTAACCTTTCGATTATAGGACTGTTCTGGAGTACCCGTTGTAAGTACATAATTAAAACAGTCCTGTACCTGTAGTTGTTGTGTTTTGCATGTGTGTTGTTTCTTAACTTAAGAATATCAACTGGAAATGATTCTAGCACCCCTTACATTGAAGTAGATGGCTAATTTACTACTAAAGGGTTGTCCCAAGGATATTAGCTGCTTATGCGTCATCATATTAGCTCCATATACTCGTAGCTTGGTGAACAGTTGCACAGGTTTTATTGATCTGTTACGGCCTCTGGGGGGGGGGTAACTAAAGGGTTGTCCCAAAGATATTAGCTGCTTATGCGTCATCATATTAGCTCCATCTACTCTTAGCTTGGTGAACAGTTGCACAGGTTTTATTGATCTGTTACGGCCTCTTGGGGCCCCATGGCTTTCAGTAGGATGAAAGGGTTATGAAATACACCATTATATTGAAAGGCTACCTAGTGCAAGGTTATGACATTATAATAATTTATTGTTTGTCCTGCCATACTGTTTCAACTAGGGGTGGAAAGTTTACCTCTTAAAGGCTTGCATTAATTTAATACAATTTTTACTTTGTCGCATAAAAAAGACTTTTTTCCTGATTTACTCACATTTTAAAAAAATTTTTGAAATCTCAAATTAGGTGTTAAAACCTCTTAAACATTTTCTAACTAAGATACGCACAATTAGAAATTTCACTCATTATATCCACCCATTGCCGCATTCGATTAGACCAGATATGCCGAACTAATAACATTGTTGATATTTTAGTCTAAAACAAAAAAGAAGCGGGGAGAATACATTCCTTACCGAGACTCGGTGCTAACATGGCTGCTAAAAGAAAACCTCGGTGGAAATTCAAAGACCGCTATGATTGCTGCTATAAGCCCAGCTGATATTAACTTTGATGAAAGTCTTAGCACTTTAAGGTAATCAGAAATTGTGAGAAATGTATTGTCCAATTTGTCTTTTTCAACTTGATTTTCAAATTTCTGGTTCAATTTGTTTTGTCACTGGTGCAATTATCGAGTTTGGTTTTCTTTTGTTGGTAATTATTGGTGAAATAATAGATAGATCCTGATGGTGTTGCATAAACCTTTATAAGTATGTATGTATGTGTACAATGCTGTAATAGCGAAATATATATATCTTTAAAACCAAAGGGTGAACGGGGGGGGGGGTAACTTCGATGAAAGTCTTAGCACTTTAAGGTAACAAGAAATTGCAAGAAAAGTATTGTCCAATTTGTTTTGTTTTTTTCAATGTGATTTTCAAATTTCTTGTTCAATTTGTTTTATCCCTGGTACGTTTATCCAGTATGTCTAAGTTAAATAAAACAGTCATCCAAGTATCCTTAGGATTTTAAATTCTTATATACTTTGCCCCAACATAATCATCAGTATCTTAATTATTGAGAATGTCACATATCAAAATGACATAAGTAAGTAAAAACTTGCATTTTACACACTAAACAAAAGTCAACTATTCATTTCTTCTAATCCTGAACATGGGGGGGGGGATAGTATGTCCGGAAATATTTTTATTAATTACCCCACATTTTCTTTGAATAAACTATACATGTCTAAGTTAAATAAAACAGTCATCCAAGAATCCTTAGGATTTTAAATTCTTATATACTTTGCCCCAACATAATCATCTGTATCTTACTTAGTTAGAATGTCACATATCAAATTGACACAAGTAAGTAAAAACTTGCATTATACACACTAAACAAAAGTCAACTATTCATTTCTTCTAATCCTGAACATGTTACCACTTTAACAAAAAAATCAGAGCAAGTAAATTTGTTTAAAACATGACTATATTTCTACAAGTGCTATTGTCATCATCAGGTCATACAAATTAAAAGCGCTAAAAGGCATGCAACTAGGTGCTGCACAAAGGTAAAAAGGACGACACAGTAAAAGCAATAAAACGGAGATATTTTTTTATCTCGTTTAATTGCTTTTACTTAATATACTGGCTCTGATTCTTTTGCTCAGATTATTTAAAACCATGAATAGTGTACCTCCATTACCACTTGCTGTGATGTATTGTAGGTATGCAGATCGTGCAAAGCAAATCAAATGTAACGCGGTTGTCAATGAGGATCCTAATGCTCGACTGATACGTGAACTTAAAGAGGAAGTAGAACGGTTGCGACAAGTTCTACGAGCCGAGGGACTGGCTGGGCTGATCAATGAACAGACTTTGCAACAAAACCGAAACAAGTTAAATACAATAGATAAAGGTGAGCACAATAGCAGTGCACAAGTATTGTGTTGAAGTAATAAAAGGCAAGTGTCAGTTTTTTGGATAACTATACACTGTTTTTTTCTGTGTGCCAAGTAAAAAAACATCAATCGTGAAAAAAAATGTAAAACTTGACTAAGTTTTAGTTTAAATGCAGTAATATTGTATGTTTTTATTTCCCAAGAAACTGGGTATATTTATATGTTGGTATTGACACTTTCTATGAATTCCTAAAAAATCTTAGCTTCTTGAGACTATGTTTTCAAATTAATGAATAAATTAAGGTTTAAGTTTATGAATATATATTTAAATCTTTGTACACAACTTATATATACATACACAACTTTGTAAATATGTTTTTGTGAGGGGGGGGGGTCATGTTTTCAAATCAATGAATAAATTAAGGTTTAAGTTTATGGATATATATTTGAATCTTTATACACAACTTATATATACATACACAACTTTGTAAATATGTTTTTGTGACAATTTTTTCTTGTCTTGTGTTTTCAGGTATTAATGCCTGCAAAGCAAACTCCCTGAATGAGCCTACCATCGAAGGGTTTAAAAATCAAGAAAAAAATGCATTGGAGAGAATCAAGGTCAGTCATAACATTAAGGCAATTATTCT
>QLIY01001227.1:0-42347 GCA_003260075.1 Phallusia mammillata | reverse complement strand
ACTAGTGATGCACCGAACCCGCCTAAAAAGGTTCGGGCCGAAACCGAATATTCGGCCGAATCAGGCCGAACCTAAAATCCCCATTCTTATGGATGTTTTCAACTGAAACTTTTGTTGTTGATACGAGTGACCTCAATTATGACAAACCAAAATAACTTTCACAATGCGTAAGCTTTGCTAAACTTGTAATATTTTGCAGACAACGTGGCTCGTAATTTATAAATATAACAAATAGTTAATTTATGATGTTTCGTATGGGCGAAAATGAAATTTAAGGCTTTAATTCCATGCAACAAAAAAGTTCGGTTTCGGCCGAATTTTCAAAAAAAACACAGATTCGGCCGAAATGCTTCGGCCAACCGAAACTTCGGTGCATCACTAGTTTATACATAGTGTTGAAACGTGAACTTTAATTTAATGCATGCAACGCTTACGATTTTGTAAAAAAGAAAAAATCTAAATACAAAGAGAGGGTGCTGCTGTTAAAAACTTGGCAAGATGAAAATACTATTCCAGAGTTTTAAACAGGCCTGAAATTGGAGCCCGAACCAGGCCTGAATCCAAAAGTACAAGCCCGAAACCCGGCCTATTTTGAACAATTTTTGAGAAGCCCGTTTAGGCCCGAAAGTATTTGAAGCCTTCAGAAAAGATCAAGACAACAAACACAATAGATAGTAATTGGTCTTAAACAAGGCGTTTTAGGGCTGTTTGACATTAGGTCAGAACTAGCAACTGGCTACTTGCTAGTTCAGTGGTCGGCAAACGCCGGGCCGCGGCCCGGTACCGGTCCGCGAGGAGTTTGTTACCGGGCCGTAAAACTTTTTTACGTTAAATGCTATTAAACATTTTGCCTAGGTATCTCGGTGATGATAAACTAATTTAAGTGTTTTTATCGCTAAATATTAATAGTTTTTTTGAAGACCGGTCCGCGATAAAATTTCACTTTTAAAAACGGTCCGCAGTGCAAAAAAGGTTGCCGACCCCTGTGCTAGTTAATTTACATAAATTAAGATTTTATTAGATTTGGCTTTTGGATCGGTATTTGCACTGAACAAAAGTCTAGGATGTTTTTAATCGACAGAAAGGGAACGGTATATATAATAACAATAAATCTAAAGAGCAATATTTAGAATTCTATGAATAAATTACACATTTTGTGACCAATCAGGTGTGAAACGCAACTCAAGCATGACGAAAACAGCACATGTCAGTAGTGTCCGGGAGTTGAAACAATTCATGTTGATGGGAACACATTTTGTAATACTGTATTCGTTTTTAGGTTTTCATCGAACTTATATAGCTTAAAACTAGAAGGTGCGCATTTGTAAAGTTAGCGGGACCATTGACGTAACAGAAATATGGGAGAAACTCAAGAAGATGCATGCCCAATTTCTAAAAGCCAGGTAATAAACTTTGCTGCTTTATGTTGTTATGCCTTGTAAAGCAAACAAAACATACTATAGTTTTACTTTGTCCTACACGATTGCTTTGCAAAAAATACTCAAATACACAGCAAAATAACAGTGCAATGCAATTTGTGGCTTTACCACACTTCAGTCTTCAACCTAACGCTGGCATATATTTTAACTGCTGACTAAACAAAAATATTTTCGGCAGATTGAGTCTTCTGTTTCTGCTTTATTGAAGATTATAAAAGAGACCTCAAAAGAAAGCCTATTATCCACTCAACCAAGGATTAACTTGATGATAACAGCACACAAAATTCCCTCCAAGAAACAAAAAAAGGTTTTGATGTAGGTATCATACAATTTATTTGCTGGTACTAACCATTACAAGCCAAGCTTAAATTGACAGAAATGTACTTTAAGCGAAAATATTATTTTGCGGACATTTAAAAGTGACAGTTTGGTTATCAGGGTTGGTATGGGGGTTTGTAATTAAAATAATATTATTATCTGGTCTCATTTACCCACATGGGGCTTATATTCATATGTGACATAACGTGTGGTATTTAGTGGAACCCAATTTCAATAAAAATGTGGTGTGACAAACATGAAGTTTATGCAAATTCCAAGTTGCCAATTATATCACCACCAGACTATGTTCATAACATTTCAGAAAACTCCCTCATCCTATATTCACTACGAAGTCCGAGATTTGCATTTTCACAAAAGACGCGGACAAAAAAGATGTGGAAGTATCGGAAGATAAATACAAAGAAGTTTTCCAATCAGCGCTTGGATTTCAGCCCAAGGTAATCCTAGATTTCAGTTTTCTAATACTTTGGCTTGAAAACAATATAATAGCACATTGACATTAAAGTTTTTTTAAGAAGGGGTGGGCAAAATTTCAGATTGCATATATTCCAAGGGCATTGAATGTTCAACCAGGCAAATTTGTCATTACAATGTAACAACAACTCAGCAGCTGTTTTGTTGGTAAATTGGTTGTACCTTTGCTTATTGTGTGGTGACTTTTAAAAGTGTTTTTACACTTGGACCATGATTTTTGTTGTGGTTTATGCTTATGTCCATTGTGTACAGATTATCCCACTGCTTTCACTAAGGAAAGATTATAAATCATATGAGGCAAAATTATCTCTGTGCGACTCATATGATTTGTTTCTTGCCGATGACACAATAATGAAATACGTTCCAGCTCGAATCGGAAAACACTTTTTTCTCAAGAAAAAGTAAGAGATAATTAAAGTTATTTGCTGCAAACCATGCTTCTTTGTGAACATAAAAAAAATATGCTGGTCATTAGTATAAACCCACACACCTGACAAATTTGCTATGATATGAAGGCTGTCAATTTTGTCTTTTGCAGACAACCAATGCAGATTAATTTAAAAACAAAATATTTGAAAGAGGAGTTTTTTAACAAGCTTTCGGTGACACGTTGGATTCAATCAGGTAAAATTGGTTTTTAAAGTCGTTGTTGTGGTGAAAAAAATAATTCTTAACACTTCTTTGTACTCAGGCAGGGGCAACTGCAGTATGATACACACTGCATACATTAATTTCCCTGTGGAACACATTGTCAACAACATCGAAGCATGTCTCACAAAAGTTGCTTCCGATATGATACGGGTTTGTAAATCAATATCTTGGCTGTATTTTCTTGTGTTTCTACAGTATGTATATGCTCATGCTTGTATTAAAAGCCCTTTTTTATATTTAATTGTAGTAAAACTGCAAAGTATTGCCTTATGCAGCATAAGTTATGCTATTTTTCCCTGTAAACCAGTGGTTCTCAACCTTTTACTGATCACGTATCATCTCATCCCTTATTATTTTGCTGTATACCATCGAAAACCTGTTGCAAAGGAGAGAAGACATAGGCCTAAGCTTCTTGACTAGGACAACATTTTTCTAAAGCCAGAAAGGTTTGAAATTTTAAAAGAATGTCTAAGACAAGTGTTTGTCCAAAACCAGGGCTATTCAGTAAAGCTTGGCTGTACCACAGGTTGAGAATACTCCTGTAAACCTTACCTATTAGTGATATCCTTGTAAGTACCTACTAATGTATTCATTATTTAAGGGTTGGGAAAATGTGCGTTCTGTTCACATAAAAACTGATGACTCCATTTCACTGCCCGTTTACTTGAGCAAAGAATGCCCCAAAGATGTGGAACTAAAAGACCAAGAAGAAGTTAATTATATTAAAGAAAAACAAGCAAAGAGGAAGCGCACGGTTTGTACCTTAACTTAAAAAAAATATTGCCAGTCCTTTCAACCAACTAGATTCTGAATGTAATAGCTTGGTTCCATAAAATCATTGTGGTTCAACTAATGGTACAATAAAACAAGGACTAGTAGAACATTTAAAGACTGTATTCACCGCTGACTTAACTAATTTCAGCTTGTGAACTTCCGGGTTTGCAAAAAAACAGGCGAAAGAGATTTACCAGTCTCCAATATTCATTTCCTTGGCTGTAAGGTCTAAACAGCATTTTTTTTTTCAGGACATGTACGCGCCAAAGGTAATGAAGAAACGTCGTGTTCGCAAACCACAGACCCGTGCTTCTGTTAAATCTTGATCGTTTGTGAAATAAAACTCATAAATTCAACTGTTTGTGTTAAACAAACGCTTTAGTTGTCTTGGATTTTTTTCAAATCTCCAATTAAGATTCGCCGCCCTGCAAACAGTGCCCCCCCCCCAAAGGTAATGAAGAAACGTCGTGTTCGCAAACCACAGACCCGTGCTTCCGTTAAATCTTAATCGTTTGTGAAATAAAACTCATAAATTCAACTGTTTGTGTTTAAAAAGCACTGTAGTTGTCTTGGATTTTTTTCACATCTCCATTTGTGATTGGCCGCCCTGCAAACAGTATAAGCACGTAACGAAATGGAATACTTATGTAACGCAACTCAACAATACCAATAAGCATAGAACGGGTGACATCTTTAACTGCTGATGCTCAGAGCTGATAACACTGCTCGTCCGACTTCGAGGAAAACAATAAATTCATTTACTGGATTATACTTATTGTAATGTTAGATGAAGAAATGCATAAAGATACTTACATCTGAAATTGCGCAAAATGGCGTAGTCATATTCACCAAAAGCTTGCATCGTTTTTGCACGAAATTGGTTGTAGCCTTGCCAAACGGAAAGGACGCTCTGTAAAGTTGTCACAGTTTTTCAACTGGCCTAAAGATTTCTGTTATTAGGGCTTACAAGTTACAAAGGCTAATATTAGTGCAAGACCCCAAAAAGTTTTTGCGCATTTGATATAAACAGGTCAGAGTATTGTATAAAAAGCGCAATTATTTTTGTGAGGCGGATTTTGAAAAAGCGGAGCTAAAGGCCAGCGGAGTTTTGATATTTTGTAAAGACAGGCCGATATGAGCAAGTTCGGCTAACCTGGATTTTCGCCTAGTTCGGATAAAACTGGAGTAACAAATGATTTGTAATGTGTTAAAACCGGACAAGTTTTTGTTCCAAACGGGACCGAATTAACCGAGGTTTCTAAATACAAAATGATTGCCAGATCACCCAAGATAAAAATGTTTGTTGTATTTGTTTCATTTTGATTGGGTCCGCCGTCAAGCTGCCTGTTTTAGTCCTTTAAATCTTTTTTTATTTTTTGACTTGAGCAGTTAGTGCCTTCAATTTAGTTAGGGACCACTGGGTCGGAGAACGATAGTTTCCGTATAAATCAGTCTAAAATTTTACCGAAGCTATTGCCTTCGCATTTCCGTTCACAGCAAATCCCAAAACCCCCCCCCCCTTCCACAGCTTGGCGAATTTCTATGCTGTCGACGGTGATACCAAGTTTGGCAAATATCCGCATGTACTGTGACAAAATAGGATACTAAAACGTTTCAACTAATTTTTTATGCTCACAGTATTGGAGAGCAGTGGTTGGGTATAAAATACCTGAGGTTCTAATTTTTCCTTCATTTCTGCCACGTCCTTATGTTCGACATTCGTGTATTCTGGTCTGGAAGTAGAGTGTAATAAAACAATGGCACAAATTAATGTGGGTATTGAGTGAAACAACGTTGGTACTTTCGGTTCCCCCCCCCCATAAAACAATGGCACAAATTAATGTGGGTATTGAGTGAAACAACGTTGATACTTTCGGTTTAAAATAAACAGAGCAATAGATTAAGGAATTTATTTACATGTAAAATTGTGTACCAAAATGGGATTTTATACATATACTTGGATTAAGCTTAGTTTTGTTTTTTCGAATATATTTTTGTTGTTTTAGTCGACCTTCTTTACAAAAAAAGAACAATTCATTCTAGAACAAAATTATTCAGCAAAAAACCTGTTGTCTTTGATTTGCACCCTTCCAGACATTTTGTAAAAAAACACATACATAGGCAAAAAAGCCAACCTAACTTACCGGAAAATAGCTGGCTTGCCGGCGATGCTTCTATGTTGCGCATGAACTACAATGTGCTCTGTTCCGTCAAATGGGTTGTACTGTGTGGGGCGGAAACTTGTACTTAGGCCATCGGACTCGGCTTGTATGTGGGGATATGCTGGAGTAGAAACGTGAAATCCTGCTGCCTTTGGACTGGCTGGCGTGGTCACCGATATCAATGTTCCAGGTGCTGTAGTCAAAATAATGATTTTTTGTGCAGACGTGGTTACACAGGGCATATCAGACTTTTCAGCACGTTACTAGAGCCGCGATCTTATAAGGTAGCCTACGACTTCAACGGGGTTGAGTACCTCAGTTGTAAGTGATCGTAAAAATAAAACACTCATCCAAATTTTATGATTTCCCGCGACGCGTTGTTATGCATGTTTATCAGTCAAAAAATAGTTTTTTCTAAAAATCACTTTGCCATTCAGGCAAAGATGCCTACATTCAACACAAAAGAACTGTTAGGTTTTTTTCACTTTAATCTGATTATATCCTTTACCTTTAAACGTGCAACTTGGCAGGTTAACATCGATCTTATACACAGTGTAGCCAACCATATCTTTCCCCTTTGGAATTGTGCTTCTGCCGTTGTATATCACTTCAACCTCACCACCATTTAGCTGAACGACAAAAACATGTGACCATCTTCTAATATACAAGCCTCAATAGAAGTTATTAATTAAAAAAAATTCATCACAGTACGTCAGGCTCATTAAAGTCGCTTTACCACCCTTCTCATATTACAAGGCGTAGGCTAAAACCCCCCCCCCTTTCCCCTTTGGAATTGTGCTTCTGCCGTTGTATATCACTTCAACCTCGCCACCATTGAGCTGAACGACAAAAACATGTGAAAATCTTCTAATATACAAGCCTCAATAGAAATTATTAATTAAAAAAAAATAATCACAGTACGTCAGGCTCATTAAAGTCGCTCCCCCCCCCCATAGGTCTTTCTTGGGCTCGTGGTCTACCAACTGAGCTACGCAGGCTCAGCGGTGAACCCGTGGAACGCTTCAGGGCTGATTCCAGTTATGAATATTTGTTCATTTAAAAAACATGATATGTTTTGCAAGAATTTCACTCGAAATGTAGGTTTAGGTGTGGCGCCAAACGATTAAGGTTTGAACGGTGTGACGTGAGGAAAAACTGCTTGCGGAGTATTTGAATTAGAAATCAATTAAAGCCGGGTTTTGTTTCACTGCAAACGATTTATTGCACACGATTTATAACCCACACGATTTTATTTGACCCCAAACGAATCCATTGGATCCCAAACTGTTTTATTTGACCTCAAACGATTTTATGTGACCCAAAACAAATTTAATGTGGTCCCACACGATCTATTTGACCCCAACGACTTAATGGACCCCAAACGATTTGATTTCAGCCCATACGACTTTATTTGACCTCAAACAATATAATGTAAACCCAACCAAATTTATTTAACCCACAAATAATGTGACCAAAAACAAATATATTATAATAATTGACCGCAACGGGTTTTAACTAATCCGTTTTATATGATCCCAAACATGTCTGCACAAAAATCTTAAACAAACCATATCACGTTGTTACACCACCAGACAACATCCAACAAACATGTACATAAAGTTCTTTGGAACACTATGTACAGAACTATTCAAAAGTTTAATGCTAAAAATAACGGCCCAAATAGACGTAAAAAGCCCCCCCCCCCCCCCCCCCCCCCCCCCCCCCCCCCCCTTTATGATACAATAAAGCATGTCACTTTTTACGTCTATTTTGGCCGTTAGTTTCATTATTAAAACTAAGTTTTTTCTTCAAAACATACCCCTATGATCCCAGCATAGTAAGCGGTAAGGCATATTTTTGTTGATTCGCCCCCCCCCCTTTACAATACAATAAAGCATGTCGCTTTTTACGTCTATTTTGGCCGTTAGTTTCATCATTAAAACTAAGTTTTTTCTTCAAAACCTACCCCTATGATCCCAGCATAGTAAGCGGTGAGGCATATTTTTGTTGATTCACAAGCAAACTTGTTTTCCGCCCCTCCATATATTTGGTGACCACCTTTGAAGCAGGAATTATCGCACACACAATTCATGGTCGGCTGTTTTACCGACATTTTGGTCGTAGAGGTTTCACATGAGCAAGGAACTCCTGTATTAAACAAACACAATTATTTTATACGTGGTGGTATCGACTTTAAGTAAACTGGGACCAATGAAGTATCCAACCCATTTTTTGGCTTGGCAACACTTGGTTTGGATTTCGCCTTGGAAAAATCTTTTTGTTTGCCCATTTGTAGTTTTCGATAGTAAAATTACCCCAAAAGTTTTTTGTTTTCATACCAGGGGAAATCTACTAACACCATACCTTACGACAGAACCACATTTAGCTAAATTTCGATGGGAAAGACTGTTTTCTGGAGTTTTATAAACAAGTTTACTTACATACGATTTGTCCTTGACAGGTCATACGTTTTGACATACTGGCCGTATATTTTAAATTTGCCAAAGCCTGCGGGAAAACGGACAAAGGGTAACAAATAGTAGCCTACACGTGAAGAACTTGGCTGCAAACTCCCCCCCCCCATTTTGGTCGTAGAGGTTTCACATGAGCAAGGAACTCCTGTATTAAACGAACACAATTATTTTATACATGGTGGTATCGACTTGGCAGGTTCATGTGAACTGGGACCAAAGAAGTGTCCCACCCATTTTTTTGGTTTGGCAACACTTAGTTTGGATTTCGCCTTGGAAAAACTTTTTGTTTGCCCATTTGTTGTCATCGATGGTAAAATTAATAGAAGGGCTAATCGAACCCTTCCTGGGATCGAATCCTAATTAGTATTTGTAGGTTAGGCGCGCCAGACCATTTGGCCAATATCCTGCCCCGTATAAAATCTTCGTACGCACCCTTTTCCTGTCTAAAATCTTTTTCGACACATATCGGCATTTACAAAATTTTGCCTGATCCGAGTTTTTGTATTAGTCGCTCTAGATTAGACAAAGTACAGTACCTGACACAATTTTCGGTGTTACGGCTGTTGTAACAGCAGATGGAACTTCAGCAACTAATGATTCGACCGTTTCTTTGAATTCTGGGTTAACTAAATAGATGGAAAAATTGAAACCTGTCTTACATCGGTGATTCACCCCCCCCCCATTTAAAAACCAATATTCGCACGGCGGTGTTTCGAGTTCGACACCACTGCCAGACATAAAATAATCTTGATCGGGATTCGTCCCCGGGAAAAATCTCTGATGTGGCAGGATTGTACATTTGACAAAGTACAGTACCTGACACAACTTTCGGTGTTACAGCTGTTGTAACAGCAGATGGAACTTCAGCAACTAATGATTCGACCGTTTCTTTGAATTCTGGGTTCACTAAATAGGAGAAAAAGTTGAAACCTGTCTTACATCGGTGATTTGCAATAACCTACCCTCAAAATCTTTCGTGACGACTTTTAATCCGGAGCTAGCAAGTCTCGTGCCCAGCAGCTTTCCAATACTTTTCAGTTGTTCCAGTTTTGCGCTGCCCAATGTAGCGGCGTTGCTCGACGGTTTTGCTTTTATATCGAGTTTAGCTCTGACATAGCTAATGCCTGGATACTGCAATTCGGAATTTAGGCTGTTATGCATAACATGTACATGTAGAAGAGTAGAATGGTGACTTTACAATTACAGTATTATGAATAAATGAAGTCTTGCCTTCTGTAACTGCCACAGTATACATTCCCCCCCCCCTCGGAATTTAGGCTGTTATGCATAACATGTACATGTAGAAGAGTAGAACTGTGACTTTACAATTACAGTATTATGAATAAATGAAGTCTTGCCTTCTATAACTGCCACAATAGTGCCTTAGATGCTTTATATTTGTGGTTCCCAAACTGTGTTTTTTTGGCGCGCGACCCAAGTGTTTCTACAGTCTCATTATGTGGTTTGTAACGACACATAAATATTTTTGTTGCACTTTTACGTGCGAGCGGAAAAGCGTTTTGTGACTGTTAGACGAAACAAATGAACCGATATAAATGAGAGCAAGCTTTATCAGCCATCAGATAACAATCAGTAATAAGCTGATAAATATGTGTGACACAAACAGACAACCTTAACACGTTGAAAAAAGGTTGTTACGAAATTATTATCACGCAACAGTTTAAAGCCCTGGAAAAATGCTACGAAGCAAAGTCCAAAAATAGATGCGCCTTAGCTCTAAAGACTGGCGACCCAACTTTGGAAAACACTGTTTTATATTCATTTAAAAACACCTAAAAACCAAACAGAGAAACAGGGCTTCCTAAACGGAATCAGTCAACAGTGTCAAAAGATATATATTTCGTCCATGTGGGCATCACCAGTTGCAAACAATAACAATATCGTTTAACACTACTTGTTGGCAGATTCTGATTAAGAAACACTGTTGTTTCGTCAATTATTCTGACAAAACATTGCATATTTAATCAGTAATCATCGACATATATTGGCTATAATTTGCGGAAGACCCTGTAACAAACTAAACGATGCAAAACCAAATAACAGATAATTTTTCGTGTCGCTGTATAAAAACGTGAATCCATCAGCATTATAGCTCGATAATACAGCCATGCCCCCCCCCCACCCTGTAACAAACTAAACGATGCAAAACCAAATAACAGATAATTTTTTGTGTCGCTTTATAAAAACGTGAATCCATCAGCATTATAGCTCGATAATACAGCCATAGTCATAAAGCAAGTTGCCTGTTACAGGGATAGATACTAAAATTCACGAATTTGCTGCTGAACCAAAATCTGCAAAACAAAAGCTTCACCGAGTTTATAGGACCCCCCCCCCCCGACGTTTCGACGTCCTATACAGGTCGCCTTCATCAGGGTAAATCACACTGAATGCGACAAGTACAGTGCACGGTAAACAAAGGAAAAAAGATTAAAACGCAAGCACTAATGAAATTCGTTGTTTACCCTGATGAAGGCGACCTGTATAGGACGCCAAAACGTCGGAATAAAAATTCATTTGCCAGAAGAGCTCTAAAAACTTGATAGTATGCCTGGCAGCAATAGTTTATAAAAAGCTTTACCGTTTTGGTTTCACCCCCCCCCCCAGTGACGTCACCATGACGTGTTCGATAATAAATCCTTCGGCCTCAAGGGCGGCTCGGACCTATGTTTTAAAGCAAAAGTACTTGCTACATACTTAGAAAACTTCGCGTATCCGCTTGCATTTTTATCCAGCTGAATTGTTTTATCTTTAACTTCGCGTCGCCCATTTCTTTACTGTTGTGAGCAGAGTTATAAACAGGCCTAAAATTAGAGCCCGAAGCAGGCCCGAAAGTACAAGCCTGAAACCCCCCCCCCCCCCTGTATAGGACGTCAAAACGTCGGAATAAAAATACATTTGCCAGAAGAACTCTAAAAACTTGATAGTATGCCTGGCAGCAATAGCTTATAAAAAGCTTTACCGTTTTGGTTTCGACCGTCAATGATTCCAGCAGGTTGGTCGTATCCAGGCCTGTCGATGAAGATCCTTCTACTACCTCCTCCCGCACAACCGTCACAGGAGGGACTTTTTCCAGTGACGTCACCATGACGTGTTCGATAATAAATCCTTCGGCCTCAAGAGCGGCTCGGACCTATATGTTTACAAGCAAAGTACTTGATACATACTTAGAAAACTGCACGTATCCGCTTGCATTTTTATCGCAGTTGAATTGTTTTATCTTTAACTTCGTCGCCCATTTCTTTACTGTTGTGCGCAGATTTATAAACAGGCCTGCAATTGCAGCCCAAAAGTACGAGCCCGAAACCCGCCCCGAACCCGAATCGTTTTTGAGAAGCCGGTTTAGGCCCCAAAATTTGATTCACAGGCCTATACTTGAATCAGAAAAGACCAAGACAACAAACACAATTGGCAATTTGGTCCCGAGCGTTTTAGGGCTGTTTGACATAACGTCATGTCCAGCAAATGGCTATTTAGAAAGTTTTTTTTTAATATTGACACAAAGTATTTTCAGTTACCTTGGCTTCAATCTCGCTGATCAGCTTCTGTGATTTGGCCGACTTCAGGTCGTTGTATTCTTCATCCCATGTCACAAACCCATCCTCAGATTCTTGAAATTGAAAATCGCCCGTAAACAAAGATAGAGGTACGTCATAGTCGATGGGGGTTTCCTTCGTCATAGCTGCGTTAAATTAAAACAACTCATTCGGTGCAGATTTACAAGTTGAAAAGATTTTCGAACAGTTTTTGTAACAGACAAGCCGTTGACAATGTCACCAGTGGGTCTCTACGTGGTGGTTGGTGGTACTACATACCTCACGATACCGCACGCCACCGCATGATATACCCATCTTATTATCACATCGGAAGCAGTTTTATTGAACAATAATACCTATTTTTAATAATAATGTAAAACTTATAATTTAACGGACTTTTGAAAGCACTGACGGTTAGAATTATTCGGGCTGTAATTGAAATAACACTACAATCTGGCCTTATTTTCCCTTGTTGGGGCTTATATTTTCACATTCCACAAACCATGTGGTAAGTTATATGCCCGTTATGGGCATGCAATTTGGCTGAACAGACAAGATTTGATAAATTTAATACCTGATTATGTAAGTTTTCGCGCTAAAAATTGTGCTTTGAAACAAGTTATCTTTTGCAAGGTAAAGGCTGCTTCGTCAAAAGACTATGTAAGTGGAACCAAAATCTACGGTGCCAAGTTAATAACTTTACCGCGGTGTCATAAAATAAGTTTTCAGTGCCCCCCCCCCATTTGATAAATTTAATACCTGATTATGTAAGTTTTCGCGCTAAAAATTTTGCTTTGAAACAAGTTATCTTTTGCAAGGTAAAGGTTGCTTCGTCAAAAGACTATGTAAGTGGAACCTTTAAACATTAAAACGTTTTGCAACGCCTTATTAACAATGAAACCGTTTGTTTAGTTACACAAACGCAAAACAGGCGTTTTGTGCAACATGAGGACAGTAGTTTATATAGCATATACCCAACCCAGTAGGTATGCTGTCTATATACTGTCGAGAATAAAGCAGAAATTCGTAAAGAATTGACAACATGGCAAGTTTGCATTTTTTCGATAGCGACGCACTGACATGTATAGGCTACCACCCGTTTGAAGTGTTTAGCGCACTGCAGCTAACAGCCAGAGGTCAAGCAAAATCCATATTTCAGAATGCGCAATGCAGATTTTGTATTGTCTTATAGAAAGTCACTTACCTATAGTGAACGCAACAACGCCACCCACAAACGTAATAAAGGCGACTGCAAGTTTGGTCCTTTTGTTCTTTATTTGTGGGTGCTTCTTATGTACTGCAACTGTAAGAAAAAGATCTTTTTCAACGATCAAAAAACAACAACAATAAAGACCAACTGTCAACCAACCAGCTGCTTGTGCATATTTCCTAAATGCCTTTCCCCCAGTTTTTGTTTTGCCTTGCTGTTCGTTCTTAAATGATTTCTCTCCAGTTTTAGTTTTGCTGTGCTGTTCGTTCTTAAATGCTTTTTCTCCAGTTTTAGTTTTGCCTTGCCGTTCGTTCTTAAATGCCCTTTCCCCAGTTTTAGTTTTGCCTTGCTGTTCGTTTTTAAATGTTTTTTCGCCAGTTTTAGTTTTTCCTTGCTGTTCGTTCTGAAATGCCCTTTCCCCAGTTTTAGTTTTGCCTTGCTGTTCTTTCCTAAATGCTTTTTCCCTGGTTTTAGTTTTGCCTTGCTGTTCGTCCATTTTCGCCTTTTCTTTGTTCTACCACTTCATTCATTCATGGGGTAAACTAAACTGAGCACTGCCTAATCAAACACTGAACCTTTTTACCTCAAAAAAGCAAGTTTCAAAAAGTAAACCTTGTGAACACGCATTTGGTATTTTTTCAACACTACAAATTGATTCATCAAGTTCCACGAAACCTGATTAAACTTGATATTTTTTGAACAGAAACTAAAAAAAAACACCAAAACGACGACGGACGTAAAAGCGGATGAGGGCAGAATATTTTTTCCTCAACTTGCAGAATATCGCATGACCCAGTAGAAAATGTACGGAAAAAATATACAAAGTCCATTGAGTGTTTGTTTGTTATGCTAATTTTGTTTTAGTCGTTAGTAAAAAAAAATTTTCTTTTTGTAACTTAAATATCTGATGCACTATGCTTATAGAAAATAACTTGGATTTTTTTACAGCAAGTACCCGCATTTGATGCGATAGTAATTTATATTGAGTTCATTTACTATATCTTACTGTATTCTATGACAAAAGAGTAAGCGGTCAGCGAAAATCCAGGTCCAAAGTACAAACTAGGCCTATACCACAAAATGCGCCACAGCTAGGCCACTCCAAATTGCACAGCCTCGGCAACTTGAGCAGGCAATGTACGTTACAATGAACAGGCTTCATGTAAAAGCAATCTCTACCTTTCGATCAACTGGAAATGCCTTTTTTTCTGGTCCAACGAATGGTGTAATCCAACAAGGACTAGTAGAACATTTTAAACTGTACTCACTAGGGATGTGCCAAAACTGCACATGTTCTGTTTGGTCGAGCACCGAGCATCTCACTTTAACGCTCGGTGCATTATGACGTCACAAAAAAGCCCCTTTCTACGTTTTAGCTCTATAAGGTCTCTTACGTCACCGGCGGTGTTTTATTTAGCTGTACATGCCCATAAAACACGCGTCTTTCCACCATCTAATACATTTGAAAAATCATCCATTTTTTGTCCATAGACGCCCTTTAGAACACTGCTTTCGTATGTTAGCAGGGCATGAATATGCAAATTTAATGCTCGGGTCAGTTTGTGCCACTGCTCGGCCGAGCACCGAGCATCAAAAACAGCGATGCTCGGTACCGAGTACTTGGGTTCTGGCTCGGCTCGGCCCATCCCTAGTACTTACCATTGACTTAAATAATTTTGGCATTTTGAACTTTTGAGTTTGAAAAAAACAGGCAAAAAGGACTTAAGAATATCTAAAATTTGTTTTGTGAGCCATTATTTGCTTTTTTAGGTCATGTATGTGGCAAAGGTGATGAAAAACGTGGTGTTCGCAAACCACAGACGCGTGCTTCTGTTAAGTTTTGATCGTTTGTATCATAAAACTCGTAACTCCAATGCTTCTGTAGTTGTCTTGAAATTGTTTCAAACTGCCCTGCAAACGGTACAAGCGCGAAATGAAAAAACACGTATTTAATGCAACTCAACAATACCAAAAAGCATAAAACTCCCTGGAGAAAGAGTTTACGATATGGGTGACATCC
Organism: Phallusia mammillata; assembly: GCA_003260075.1. Taxonomy (NCBI): domain Eukaryota; kingdom Metazoa; phylum Chordata; class Ascidiacea; order Phlebobranchia; family Ascidiidae; genus Phallusia; species Phallusia mammillata. The sequence goes on along the minus strand of QLIY01001227.1, from coordinate 27,247 downwards.
TTAACTGCTGGTGCTCAGAGCTGACAAAACTGCTCGTCCGACTTAGAAGAAAACAGTACAGTTACGGAATTACACTTATTGTAATGTTAGATAAAGAAATGCATAAAGATACTTACATCTGATATTGCGCAAAATGGCGTAGTCGTTTTCACCAAAGGCCTGTCTTGTTTTTGCACGAAATTGGTTGTAGCCTTGCCAAACGGAAAGGACGCTCTGTAAAGTTGTTAAAGTTTATTAAATTACGTCAATATTTCTGTGATGGCAGTTAGGCTACGCTAGTATATATGTCCAAAAAGAATGTGCACGTTTCTGGTTAAGGCCTGAGTAATATAAAAAATTAACGCAACCATTTTGAGTGTGACACATTTTGACATTTTTAGGAGTGGTACTAAATACCTAGCACTATTTTAATCACAAACCTCGCCCAACCCGAAGAACTCTAACCGCCAGCTCTTCAAAAGTCCGCAAAATTAAATAATTTTCGCGAGAGCATGTTCAAGTTCTTTGCAACTTCCTATCTTGTGATAACATGTAATATCATGCCGTATTTAGTACCACCGCATTTTTAGTATTTGGTAGAGACAGGCCAAGTTGAACTGTTACCCAAAATAATTTATTTGATATCGTTTTACGATAAATGATAGTTAAGCTCTTATTATTTTTAGATCTCGGACTACTTTCTTTAAGATAAGCATTATTGGTTTTAGGATTGAGTAACACTGGTTAGGATGTTACCAGTCGGACAGTTTGGCGGGTAGACCTAAACACAAGACCTCACAACAGAAACGTTTGCTGATGGCGTAAAGGGCGGAGTTATTTAACTAACAGTGAGACAGAGTTGGGCATGAGAACTAAATTTAACGCAAGGAACTGGGCTTTTAGGTTGATTTCATTGTTATTATTATTATGAAACCTCAGACCAACCCTAATCTTCAGCATTTTACACATTTTGGGTTTTTTTAAGGGGTTCAAAGACGAGTCCCGATCAGTTTTTTTATGTGTGTATATGGTTCAGGCGCGCCAGGCCATTCAGCCAAGTTCCTGCCCATTTTTACACAAATTGCATTTTGAATATTCGCGAATGCTCTTTGCGCCACCTAAGAGTATTTAGCAAACATGTCTGGTGTGAGTTCTTGCGTTAGTGGATTTTCCAGTTTGGTGCAGTAGCTGTCACAGAAACACGAAAGTTACCGAAGCTATGGCCTTCGCGTTTCCATTGACTGCAAATCCCAAAATAATTCCGTTTTTATCTTCTGGTTCCACAGCTTGGCGAATTTCTATGCTGTCGACGGTGATACCAAGTTTTGTAAAAATCCGTTTGTACTGCAAAGGAAATTAATTTTGAAGCGTTTTGGTTATTATTTTAGTTTACATTAATAGAATGTAGTGGCCGCGTTTAAAATACCTGAGGTTCTATTTTTTTCTTCATATCTGCAACATCCTTATGTTCGACATTGCTGTATTCTGACCTGAAATGAGAGAGGAATGAAACAGCACATTTAATGGCATCCCCAGTTCTGAGCAAGAAAAAAAAATTTTAAATAACACGACTTACCGGAAAATAGCTGGTTTGCCGGCGATGCTTCTATGTTGCGCATGAACTACAATGTGCTCTGTTCCGTCAAATGGGTTGTACTGTGTGGGGCGGAAACTTGTACTTAGTCCATCCGACTCGGCTTGTATGTGGGGATATGCTGGAGTGGAAACGTGAAATCCTGCTGCCTTTGGACTGGCTGGAGTAGTTACTGTGATCACTTTGCCCGCCTCTAAAGTCGAAAGGAGACAATTTATGCAGACATCGATGTACAGGTAAATGGTAGAGCTACTTACATCATAACTCACGTCAGGCGCACATTTAGTTAATTTTCGATAGGTGGCGCAGGAGCTGAATTATTTAATTATCCCCCCCCCCACAGAAACGTTTGCTGATGGCGTAAAGGGCGGAGTTATTTAACTAACATTGAGACAGAGTTGGGCATGAGAACTAAATTTAACGTAAGGAACTGGGCTTTTAGGTTGATTTAATTGTTATTATTATTACAAAACCTCAGACCAACCCTAATCTTCAGCATTTTTACACTTGTTTTTGGTTTTTACGGGGTTCAAACTCAGACGAGTCCCGATCAGTTTTTTTATGTGTGTTTACGGTTCAGGTGCGCCAGGCCATTCAGCCAAGTTCCTGCCCATTTTTACACAAATTGCATTTTGAATATTCGCGAATGCTCTTTGCGCCACCTAACAGTATGTAGCAAACATGTCTGGTGTGAGTTCTTGTGTTAGTGGATTTTCCAGTTTGGTGCAGGAGCTGTCACAGAAACACGAAAGTTACCGAAGCTATGGCCTTCGCGTTTCCATTGACTGCAAATCCCAAAATAATTCCGTTTTTATCTTCTGGTTCCACAGCTTGGCGAATTTCTATGCTGTCGACGGTGATACCAAGTTTTGTAAAAATCCGTTTGTACTGCAAAGGAAATTAATTTTGAAGCGTTTTGGTTATTATTTTAGTTTACATTAATAGAATGTAGTGGCCGCGTTTAAAATACCTGAGGTTCTATTTTTTTCTTCATATCTGCAACATCCTTATGTTCGACATTGCTGTATTCTGACCTGAAATGAGAGAGGAATGAAACAGCACATTTAATGGCATCCCCAGTTCTGAGCAAGAAAAAAAAATTTTAAATAACACGACTTACCGGAAAATAGCTGGTTTGCCGGCGATGCTTCTATGTTGCGCATGAACTACAATGTGCTCTGTTCCGTCAAATGGGTTGTACTGTGTGGGGCGGAAACTTGTACTTAGTCCATCCGACTCGGCTTGTATGTGGGGATATGCTGGAGTGGAAACGTGAAATCCTGCTGCCTTTGGACTGGCTGGAGTAGTTACTGTGATCACTTTGCCCGCCTCTAAAGTCGAAAGGAGACAATTTATGCAGACATCGATGTACAGGTAAATGGTAGAGCTACTTACATCATAACTCACGTCAGGCGCACATTTAGTTAATTTTCGATAGGTGGCGCAGGAGCTGAATTATTTAATTATCGGCTAAATAGGGGTAGGGTTGGGAAGTAAGTTTTTGAAAATTTTACATTGAGAACTAAATTTTTTGGGTTAGTTTTATTAAAATTTTTATGATAATACCTAGCCCCAACCCTAGGCATATTTTGAGATATACCGTTTTCAAAAGGATTCGTGCTCTTTGCGCCACCTATCGAAAATTAGCTAAACGTGCGACTGACAGCAGTTATGGTGTTAGTAGACTTTCCAGGTAAAATGAGCGTTTTTGCGCTTTTTGAGCAAACAATGGCACAAAAACCCTTAGTGCAAATATAAATGAGCAGTTTTATACTATCTTGCAAGATACGTCATTGTCCTTATAAAGGCGTCTTGTATGAGACGTCAAAACGTCGATAAATCGTAATAAAACTGCCGGAAAAGCAATACTCGTTTATACATCAGGCCTGATGACAATAGCTAATTTAAGTGAAAATATGTTTTGTACATTATTTTTTTAATAATATCATGCAAAATGTCCGAAACTTTTATGTGGCAACACAAACCTGCTTTACCGTGTGAACAACAATTCTGAATTGACCCGTTACCTTTAAACGTACAAATTGGCAGATTGACATCGACCTCGTGAACAGTGTAGCCAAGCAAATCTTCTCCTTTTCCAATCGTTCCTTTACCACTGTATATCACTTCAACTTCACCACCATTTAGCTGAAAGACGAAGGTATATAGCAGAACCTAAGCTTCAGAATTGGCCCGTGTAATATTCTTTCATGTTATGCCAGGCAAGCTTATAAAATTTAAGGACGCATGTGATGTGGTGTTATGTTAGTTCGTGTCCCCTGTGGTAAAATTAAAAGACACAAACAAAGGGCATTTTCTTGTTCAANTTTGTATTTTATACCATTACCACCTACCGGTTATTACAAATTCTTTTATAGTACGAGTTTTAATGTTAGCACCCCCCCCCCACACACACACACACACACACACACACACACACACACACACACACACATCTACACACAAACAAACACACACACACACACACACACACACTGCAAATGCACGAAAGTTTGATTTTAAAACCTACCCCAATGATGCCAGCATAGTAAGCGGTGACGCATATATTAGTTCCTTCGCAGGTAAACCTGTTATCCACTCCCCCGTATATTTGGTGACCACCTTCCAAACAGGAATTATCGCACACACACATCGACGTGGGATGGTTAACCGACAGATCAGCAGCTGAGGTTTCGCATGAGCAGGGAACTCCTGCATTAAACGAACACAATAACTTTACACATGGGGCTATCGATTTTAGATTGACGTGAACATGGGACCAGTGGCGTATTCAACCCACACTTTTTTGAGAAAAAAATAGAATGGCTGTATGAGAATTGGTTTGGGATATCACTTAACTTGGGGAATCGTTATTTTAGGAAGCAGTTTAGACTACTGGCTACGCGCTGCAAAGCTTGCAACGAAACTCGACTGAAAGTTTATGGCTTCTCTACGTATGGCCGCAACTAACATAAAACTCAGATTACATGAGACAAATAATTTAAAATCTCGATAGGTGGCGCAATGAGCAAAAGACAAAAATATTCTGCAAAAATGGGGATGTGGCAGAAGCTTGGCCGAATGGTCATAGTCACTAAAACTCTGCCCTGGATCCGTACTGGTAAGGGTCATGTTCGACCTTCGTAAAGAAATGCTGACAATTAAGGTTATTTGGGTTGGGGGTGCAAAATTGTACCAAAACTAACCCTGTTCCGGCCTGAAAGATTTTTCGCCCCTTTGTATTTTATACCATTACCACCTACCGGTTATTACAAATTCTTTTATAATACGAGTTTTAATGTTAGCAGCTTCACCCAACGACACAGGATTTTACAACGGAGGGCAAAGGATACCTGAATCAAATTGAGGAGTCAAAGGTGTTGTGACAGCGGATGGAATATCAGCAATTAGTGATTCGACCGCATGTTGGAATGGTTCGCTAACTGTAAGTGAGAAAACGTTGAAATTGGAACACTTATATCGGTGATTCACATTAACTTACTCTGAAACTCTCTCGTGACACCTCTTAATCCGGAGCTTGCAAGTCGCGTGCCCAGCAATTTTCCGATGTCGCCAATTTGCCAAAGTTTTGAGCTGCCCAAAGTGGCTGCGTTTCTCGACGGCTTTGCCCTTGCCCGGAGTTTAGCTCTCACATAACTAATTCCTGGATACTGTCACATGAAATCAAATTTTATTGTGAAGTAATAAAACGTTGACGTTATAATTACAGAATGTGCGCAAATCCTTAGTAAATTGATTTTGGGAATCATTTCCAAGTAACGATTTCCACCTCGTATACTATTTACTACAAGTTTGGAAACATTTTTTTTTCAGGTTAAATCATAGCACACAAGGCCCATTCAAGGCGTTATACGAAACCAACGACAGGAGTCCTTTCGGGACTTGCGCTCTACCAACTGAGCTGCACAGGCTCAGTGGTGAGGCCGTCGAAATCGATTCACAAGCACTATCGCCTGCCTCTTATGCTGCACATGTCAGCTTCGTAGTAGGGGATCACCAGTTCGACCATTGGTCAGGTTAAAATATTTCAGCTTTTTTTATGTAACTATACACTAGTGCCCATATTTGCATCACATTGTTAAAAAAACTCAAAACCGATGGATTTATGAAAACGTGCTTTTTTTAATTTAGCGTTTTAGTTTGGTAAAACAGAGTCAAAAAGACTGTAACAGGGATAGATACTACTCGTATTTCAATAGTAACACTACACCTAATATGAGACATTTCAACCCGAAAATAACTTCATTCACAATTGAACCGAAACTTTCCAAAACAAACGCTCACCGTTTTGGTTTCGGTCGTGAGCGATTCAAGCATGTTGACAGTCGCCGGTCTTGATGGAGATCCTCTTACCACTTCCTTCCTTACCACTGTCACGGGAGGGGCTTTCTCGAGTGACGTCACAATTACGTCGTCGATGGCAAATCCTTCGGTCTCTATTGCCGATCGGATCTAGGTTTACAAGCAAATGATCTTGCTACATATCCTAAAAACTGTGGTTTTCTGTACTAGTATGGTTTGATCTATCGTTTAGAAAAAAGCAAACGCGTTTCCCGCTTGAGGCCCCCCCCCCCTACATATCCTAAAAACTGTGGTTTTCTGTACTAGTATGGTTTGATCTGTCGTTTAGAAAAAAGCAAACGCGTTTACCGCTTAAGATTCGCAAATCCCCGAGCCAGATTCCAGGAAAAGTACCAGAAAAAAACATAAATGCGAAAATTTGTAAATCATTCTAGAGTCTTTAAAACAACAAACCAAAGAAAAGGACTTTTTTTACCCAACACCCAAAAGTTTGGTTCCTGTTTTTTTCTTATTGTTATGTCACTTATGTGAAAAGAGCCTAAAGTATTTTTTACATAGGCATCCACAAAAAGGAAACCAAACTAATCTAAAGAACCATCAGTTTACTAATCTAAAGAACACACCAGTTTTGTGCCAAACGCATCCCCCCCCCCGGAGCCGCATGCGGCCCCGAAAACCGAGTTTGAGAACCACTGATCTAGAGTCTTTAAAACACCAAACCAAAGAAAAGGACTTTTTTTACCCAACACCCAAGAGTTTGGTTCCTGATTTTTTCTTATTGTTATGTCACTTATGTGAAAAGAGCCTAAAGTATTTTTTACATAGGCATCCACAAAAAGGAAACCAAACTAATCTAAACAACCATAACCAGAATACACCAGTTTTGTGCCAAACGCATGGCGACTTATGTTGCGCCTATAGGCCATTATTCGGCGCTCAGCCAATCACATTCGATGCTGGATCCGACAATAACAGTGTGTAACGCCCTGTGATTGTCGAGGCAGCACTAATTCGAATTACGTCTACCATCTTCTTCGCCCCCCCCCCGCCTATAGGCCATGATTCGGCGCTCAGCCAATCACATTCGATGCTGGATCTGACAATAACAGTGTGTAACGCCCTGTGATTGTCGAGGCAGCACTAATTAGAATTACGTCTACCATCTTCTTCCTAATGCTCACTAAGTCACTTTACCATTCATTTGACAGACCTTTGAAACAGTTCTACCGGTACTGCCCATACCTTGGGTCCAATATCATTGATGAACTCTTGTGACCTTGCCGACTTCAGATTGGTGTAGTCGTCATTCCACGTGATAAAGTCATCCTCGGACTCTTCAAATTGAATGTCGCCCGTAAACAAAGACTGAGGTTCGTCATAGTTGATGGGAGTGTCGCCACCAGTCGACGCTGCGGAGTAATATGATCATTAATCTGTGTTGTGGATTCACAAGGTAAAGGTTGTCAAGCAAGCTTGTGACAATGCAACCTCTAGGTCAGTGATTTCCAACCTTTCTGTGGTCGTGTACCACTATATGCTTTGTCATCGCGTATGCTTAGAAAGGAACATTTGCTTTGTCACCGCGTATGCTTAGAAAGGAACATTTTCAATCAGAAAACTATTACATTCTGAATTTATGAATGTAGTACAACGAGTAGCTCAGAACACTAATGAACAATCTATTACTGCTTGCTTTTTATCAGCCGCTGATCAATGCGAGGCAAAACGTCATTTGACACAATATTTCGTAAGTTATGTTTTAGCTTCGACATTGTACGATCATTATTTAGATTTAGAGTAATAAATTCGATGCGCTTTTTGCACTTGCAGTGTACCTTAATTGCATTAACACTATTTTAATGATCAGCGCATAATGATTTGTGTTATAGCTGTGACGAAACAATTCCAGACAAAACAGTTTGTTTGCAAGAAGCTACTAGCGTCCTAATTTTGCACCAGCACATAGCAAGTGATACGCAACCCGGTGTTTTAAGTAACAAACGTTTTATGTTAGAATAAGCGGTTTGTGTGCAAAAATACGGATTAAATAAAATAATCAAAAGTGCTCGCGTACCACCAGAAATTCTGTCGCGCTTTAATACTAGTACGCGTACCACCGGTTGTGAACCACCACTCTAGGTCCCTACCTATGGGCAAACTTTTTGGCTAAAACGACACGATTTGCTAAATTTAATAGTTGACTGATTGGGTTTAAACAAAAACTTTGAAAGTTAAAACAAGCTGTGTTTGCTTGGAGTCAAAAACTGCATCGGTCAAAAGACCGCAGTTGAACCAAAAAAAACACCTGCGGCCAAATTATTAACTTTGTAACAGTGTCATGAATGATTTTGTCGATAAACAACAAAACAAGCTGTGATGGCTTTAACAAGAACAACAATGCAATTAATATCGTTACGTCACTAAAAGCTTTTAGTCTAAAAGCCCCCTTATAGGCTTTTATGCAAGATTAAAACGGTGGCCTGAAAAGCATATTATTAAAGTCGCATAACATTCTATGCAAACTTGTTGTAGAAAGTGATTGAAAACAATGTTTTGGAAGAACTGACATGATTCTTCCCGTTTTGCATAATTTTCGTCAGGAACAAACTGACCCCCCCCCCCAAATTTTGTCAGGGATTGTGTATCACAAAATATGGCAACCCTAATTTAGAGGCCTGGGTACACCGTACATGTGTATGATGAATGATGGGAAAACAGGTTTTGTTTTGGTACAGGAAAAGTCACTTACCTATCACCAAAGCAACAATGCCACCTATACATACAACGGCCCCGACTGCAAGAATTACAAGTTTGATCATTTTGTTGTTTGCAGGAGCATCTCGTGGGTGTTTCTTTTGTGCTGCAACTGAAAGCAAAAATGCCGTTTAAAAATTACACACACTAATGACTAACTGTTAACTAACCAGTCGCTTGTCCATATTTCTTAAACTTATTTCCCCTAGTTTCGGCTTCCATTTTGTCCCTTTTTGCACTTCTCTCTTTTTCGACCTTGATTCAGAGTCAAGCGAGGTCACACGCCTTTTGACCTTTAAAAAACAAGTTTAAGAAGAAAAACGTTGCAAACATGCATTTGATTTCTTGTTAACCCTGCAAATTGCTCGCTCTAGTTCGACAAAACCTGATTAAAGGCGATATTTTTTGAACAATAAAAGAAAGAACACCAAAACGACGACGAAAAATAAAGCGGATGAGGGAAGATTCATTTTCCTTTACTTGCAACATATCACATGACCAAGTGGAAAATTTACGGCTTTAATGGAAATATACGGAAGATCTATGTTATTGTATTTTGTGTTATCTTTAAGCCTTTGGGTTTTGTTTGTTGTAATAAATTGTTGTTGTTGTAATTTTAGGTGTATTATGCTTGCAAAAGTCACTTTTGCCCCCCCCCCAATATACGGAAGATCTATGTTATTGTATTTTGTGTTATCTTTAAGCCTATGGGTTTTGTTTGTTGTAATCAGTTGTTTTTATTTAACATAATTTTAGGTGTATTATGCTTGCAAAAGTAACTTTTTGTAACAAATTCAAGAAATTGATTGTATTTTTTGTTCAAAAGCTTATCCAATATATTTTATTTTACCGTTCTTGCATTATTTACAGTCGTAAAAAAGTATAAATATATCAGGAAACTATGGCAGGATTACTGAAGGAGCTCTCACAAGACAAGTCACTAGAAAACAACTTGGAGTTTTTACAACAGGTATACCTGCATTTACTAGATCACAAAAAATACTCACAATCACATACAGTTTTAACTTTGCATTTGCACTGTGCTCATTTACAAACATACTGTATTAAAGATCATAAGAAAACTAACATAATATTTTTTTGTAGATAGCCCAGCGAAATTACCTTGTGAATGGGGACGAATCGAAGCCGTTTTACCAGCTGATGACTGCACTCAGAATTGGCAACGAGGTTTATCAAAGAGTAAGCGGTCAACGAAAAATTGATGAATACCGGGTATGTACACACTGCAAACTGTACCACAAACCGGCTACTCTAAAATACACAGTCTAATTAGTCTCTACAAACTAAATGCAAGCAATGTAATTTGCAATGAACAAGCTTCATGTAAATGTAATATATTTTATTAAGCTGGAATCTGCAATCTACTGTAACACAGGCATTTTTTTTTAAGTGGTGTACATATTTCAGAGATTGCACATTTTGAAGCATATTGCATAATTTTTATTTCTGTACTCAAGGAAAATAACAAGTTTAACAACTGAAATAAATTGTGTTTGCATGGTCATTTAATTGATTACATATTTTATTACAATATTTTGCATGGTTTGACTAGTACATTGTTAGTTGTTAGTTAGCATTTTTTTAGATCAGCCTCACATATAGATAAACAAACGTAACTTATAATGCAACTCCTTTTTGTATTAGGCACAGTGTGCAGCAAACATCATTGCTTATGTGAAAGCAAATCCCAATGCCTCAAACAATGCGTTGAAGAAAGAGGTTGAAAATCAAGTTGCTATGTTTGCTGTTAAAGTGCAATCCATGTAAAGGAAAGACAATTGAATAAAAACCAATGGATCACTTTCTTCAATATATCCAAGCTTTATATTGTTTTTCTCCCCTTGAAATTTGCATTTTTTAACCAGCAAAAGTTAACAAATTTACCTGGTTTCAATTTTAACAAAATGCTATATGTTTTGTTATACAGTGTTTTTAAACTCTCGCTTAACATTTTTTGTGGATTGGTGATATTTTATGGTAGTAACAGGATATAAATACTAAATAATATTGGAATGATCTATATGTAAACAACTGCACTCCTGAAGTAAGAGATGTGAGGTATTTTACTTAGGTGAATCACCTGTACCGTTTTGCAAGTGAATGCAGCCTTTTTTGCTGTTTGTTACCTACTTTGATAGTAGGACCAACTATTAAGACAGAAATTTGCAGAAAAAAAATGTCAGGGGAGTTTTTGCACCACTGTCTGCTTTTTCTGAAGCCCAAACAGTTGCAGTTTGGGTTTAATATTTAATATTTTCAACAATGTTTTTATTGTGTTGCTTGTACTTCACAAAGATACTAACTAGCTCGGTTTTGTTGGAAAACAAGCCAAATATTGTTTAATAAGGTCGTTCGCAAATTAACAAATAAATTGTTAAACAGTAAAGAAGATGTGCTAATCTAGTGTTGTTTGTTTGAGTATATTCATGCATTTATATATTTTTCTTAACATTGTTGCTAATGATGTACAATAAAAAAAGTGTTTTGAATGTATTGTGTTGTCCCTTTACAGCCTTTTTAAACCCATTTTTTGTTGCTTCAGGAAAACAAAACCAAAGAATCATGCTACTTTCTTATGTTTAAACGTGTAGGCTATCATCTACCTGGTTGGAATTGAACACAGCTTTTTTCCTGTCAGCCATCCTTAGCAGATACCAAAACTGCAAACTTTCATTACAAGCAGCAGTTACTGTGTGCATGTTTTCTCACCTTGCCAAACAATCTGTAACCATGTTGTCCAATATTCAAAAACCTTTAAATTCCCTTTCAACAAGGAGTTTTTAAAATCAATGTGTACTGTTACTGCCTTGCCTAAATTGTAAACCGTTTTTAGCTCATGTAGACTACCAGGATCAGCTTTATGACACTTAATCTGTTGGTTGAGTATTCCAGGTTTTCATTGAAATATTTTTTCAAAACACCTTTTGCTTCCAACCAAGGATTTTTTATGAAGACAAAAAGTTTAGGGGGAATTAAAGTATTGGAAAATTGTTATTTTATGCTGAACCCAAACTGCATTTTAGCCTAAACCTTGAAGCACCTTTCTCTTTTTTCATTGGCAACCTATATATTTACAAAAATTGCAACACGATGTGGAACATTACAGAAAAAAAATAAGACTCATTGCATGTAAAATCTCAAATATGTACATGTACACACCTACTGCAAGGTACACAATTAGAGAGAAACAAAACAAGCAGTTCAATCTTCCATGATTCTCTACAACAACAAGCTGTTTCTCTGATTCCAAGCCTGGTCCCACACTTTCAAGTGCACAAAAATCAAGGGTCTGATATTCCTTTAAGGAAGTCTGCAATTTCTGGGTCAGGATCGCCTTGCTGTGGCAGTTGCATGTCGAAGTTAAATAGGTTATTATTGTTGTTTGTGTGAAAGCGATTGAAAGGTAGAAAGTTGCTCATCATGGGTGGTTGGTTCATGTGATTGGGTGGATTCATGTTGGTGGGCGTGTTCACATTGTTGGGTTGATGATGTAGGGGCGTCAGCGTTGGAGGTGGAGACATAATTGTTTGCGGTGACATCATATTGGCTTGTTGAGGTGGAGACATGATACCACCTTGTGGTTGCATCACTTGGTAGCTGCTTCCGGGCATGTTAGGTGTGTGAAAGCCATGCTGGTTGTGTGAAGTAATGTTGGGCTGGAAAGTGTTGTCTGTGATGCTCATTTGTGCTTCTTCCACCGGATTTTTATCAAAGTCAATACTGAGCTTGCTTTTAATAAGGTCGTCGATAAAATCCACATCTGAAGGCTGTTGCTCAGTTTGTTTGAGAATGTCTGCAGTCATTTCAGGTCCAACGCTTGGGAATTTCTCTTGTGTCATACCGCCATTGGGAAAGGTTGTGAAGGTCTGTGGATCAAAGGGTGGTATAATTTGGGAAGTTGGGTCTGGAAAATCTTGGAATTGGGCATCAAATGGATGAATTGTAGTTGGGGTAAACATGTTGGGAGGCATATCATGGTTGTTGAAGGGAGTATGTGAGCTTGGATGCGGATGAGAAGAAGGAGTAGGGAAAAACGGTTGACCGAGAGATTGGGGCTCAGTTTTGACTTCAAATGGGCCTGGTTGTGACATCCAAGGTGGAGGGGGTCTGTGCGGTGGTTTTACAATTTGTGATGGACCTACAAAATTAAATGTGTTAAATAACGTAACATATTTAGAAAACAGATCTGGAATGTTTACAAAACAAGTGTTTCTGAAACACTTTTAAATTTTACCAATGGGAATCTAGTTAAAATAGATCATTATAATACCCACTAGTTTAGACTACAGCCAAAGTTATAAGTCAACATTTTTTCACATAAAACAAAAACAACATTTTTCATACCAGGTCGGTGGAAGCCAGAATGGAGACGTTTATTTGATTCCTTAAACTTTTTCTCGATGGCGCTTCGAATCCTGTGTCTGCCGTCATTACTTGATGAAGGCGTAGGCATGTTCGGAAAAATCTTGTGTTTTCCCTCTGCAAATAAACTGCCCGATTAGCAGGGATCTATAGGGAAGAGAAAAATTGGAATTCGAACTCACCACGCACCCTAGCACACCTATGGCACATCTGCCATTGCTAAATAAATCAATATGTTAAACATCTATTGTTTGCTTACTGTTCTAAGGCACGGAAACACATTTTATTTAAAGTGCATCTGAATGGCCACAGCCGTTGTTCATTGAGACGTAAAAATTGAAATCGATAAAAAAAGGACAAACACAAAAATGCTGCACAAAACCATATTTTGAATGCAGGCCTGCAAAAATAGGCCTGTTAATAAAAAATAAAGCAATTTTGAATTTGTGTAGAAGAGCTAAAACACAGGTTGAAATTATGCTGTTTCAGTAGCATATTTTGTAGAAAGCCAATCTCATATTGCAAACGAAAATGCCCAATAAAGTTTGCATTGTTAAAGGGCCATGGGCACATTTCATCCTCCACGTGAGGTATCTAACATGTCCAGCAGGACCGGTGAGCAAAAAACGCGGCAGGCTTTCTTCTGCTTTGGTCCTGCTTCTTCACTATCTACTGAGAAGCAAAGCTGCCAAAGAAATGAGCTGTCTGAGACATTCCCCGACAAAAAAAGCGCCAACTTTGTAGGTTACACTCACCGTGTTGCATGGGAAGGTAGGTGAACTGCAGGGACTTGCTGACTTGAGCATCGGATGGTCGCCGGAGCTTAAACTCAACTTCAACACTCTCTTGAATGTTTTGATCTTTAAAAGGTGGGGTTCGGAATACGATAGCAACCTGCATTGCATATTAGTGTTGGAGATTTTACAATACAGTAACCAAGGTGATAACAGGTATTGTCGACAGTTAAAAATCTATATTTTTAGTAAAATATATACATAAAAAGCAACAATATATAAACACATTGAACAGAATATAAACTGTTAGGTGTATGTGAAAGCATATGTGTTGCCAAGCATATAACAGTAAATTAAAACCAATTGATGTTTAAGTATGACTTGTTAGTTTTATGTATTGCTTACCAAACCACTCCAGAAGCATATTTCAAGATACAGTATTTTGATTCTATTTCAAGACAAATTCTACTGGCTAGTCTGACAAAACCAAAATCAACACAAATTGAAAAAACATTTTTAGCACAATACCTGTCTGTGCACATCGATTGATGAAAACTCTGCAAGCGCTTCCCAATCTCCTTTGCTAAACACAACTTGTATATCCTCTGCAACAACAAAATATATGGGTCACAAAACATCAAATTACAAAATCACTTGCAAGAAAAGTAACAAACCTTTTTGGACTTTGTCACACAGAAGAAATACTTCGTCCTTTCCTTGGGCACTTCCATGTGTTTTGTCAACACGACAAATCTTTAATATTCCTGCACATGTGGCTTCTGCAAATGCAAGTGTACAAGCATGATGTCAGGTTTTCTAACTTTAAAATCAAAACGTTGGAATATTTGTAAATCATTTTATTGGTTTGGCCTATTACTTTAGCCAGGGGACAAGCATGCCAAGATTTGATATGCAAGGTAATTATTCGAGTAACGCCAAGCAAATTGCAAATATATATTCCAGTTTGTTTTTTGAACCATAACTATTATATTACTTGTTTTCATTTTATGATGTAAATAGTCCTGCAAGTGCAAGCGTAAGTTTCCTTCTGATCCAAACCCCTATTACACACCAAAATGTTGGCAAGCAAGGTCATTACTATTTTGACTTAATAGTCAAATTGGCACGAGACAGAGAAAAGTTTGCCTACCCCTGATTTAACTTGAGTAATAAACAATTTTGATGTAAAACAACATGTTGTTTACCCTGTACAAAGGTTAACATAGCATTTTAATCTCATAATAGCCATTCTCATTACAACAATTTAATACAGTGATCCTCAGCTGGTGTGGTTCATAATGACTTTATGGGTGGTCCACAAAACATTTGGTAATAAATTGTAAATAGGGCACATCATTTATTGAATATTCAGTACAAAAAGGCTTATCCAAGTTATTGGCTATTTGTTGTTAGCTGTCAATTGTTTGATATCACTCCTTGAAATTCTGTGTTTAAGAAATATATTTAAGCCAATATGCTTGTTGTGGATGCTTTCTTTATCCTTACTTAACAATAGACTGGTTCACGATATTAATTCAATTAAACTGGTAGTCTATGGTCTTAATCAAGTTAAGAATCACTGATCTAATATGTGTCAAAAAACGAGAAAATTTTTCACATAGACTTTTACACCTGTTTATTACAGACATGCAGTGGGTACAAAAAATGACCTTACTTTTATCATAGATGGGATTGGATACCACAGGATTCAGTTTTATTGTGTAATGTCCGCTGTGGTCAGGCAGGAAGGCTTCAAAGCATAATCTCACAATGTTTAGATCCACATCCACAGATGATCTTTCATCATCTAATACTGTGTCGAATGGGTTCACGTTGTTGCGTATCCTATCCAAGATGGAACTGTTGACTTCTCGCCGTCTCACACATTGAATGCCCAAATTTGAAAATCTAAACACAAACCATCAGTTTTGTTGGTTGAAGTGGTATGATCTATGTATTGACTATTTAATCTGCAGACATTTTATGTGTACCGAATTTACTCGAATGTAAGTTGCATGTTGAGGTGTTCAGAAAATAGTGCAAGCCCTGCTCGATTGAAAGACACATACTGTGGTGTTAGACATAGGCGCCGGGGTGGTGCCACCACCTTGGGTTTTTAAAGCTTTAGTGCTTTGTTTATGACGTCAAACACACTATTGTCTGCCAGTGAATGTTGGGCTATTGTTGTGTACAGTGCAAATGTGTTAATCTTAACGAAATATTTTTTAAACGCTGCTAAACCAATGATAAATGCTACAGCAACGTGTTGCAATTGCGAACTAAACATTATTTCAAACATATATTTTTCTGATTTTGACAAACATTGCATTCTATTGAAAGTTAGTTGTGGTTGCAAGCATAAGTGACATCACATAAAGTGGTCATCATAATTATTTTATGTCCACCACCTTTCACTTTTGAAAAACTCGGCGCCTATGGCATTAGATATTACTTTCATAATACTTTCTGTTGTTATGTGGTAAGCTATTGGTCAACAACCATAAATCAGGCAAATACCTGCTGAAAGATTTTTTATGTAAATTTTACCAAAACGCAGGTAGCAGAAATTAAAATTTAAGCCACCCTTGGTGTCCATTTTAAGTCGCACGGAGTTAAAAAATATAATCTGCAGTTTACAATTGAATAAAAAAGATACCATTTGTTTTTGCAAAAAATTCTTTTAATATTCCTTTTCTTATGTGGAAATACTTAAAATGGTATGAAGTTTATTTAAATCACAAACCAACTAGGGATTTTAAGATTTAAGAGATGCTTGTTTTTAAATTAAAACAGGGGTTAAAATATGACATTCAGCAAATAGGTATGAATTGTTTAAAAAAAGTCAACTGTTACTACATAGAAAAGCACTAAAGATTCTATACCCCCCCCCCATATGACATTCAGCAAATAGGTATGAATTGTTTAAAAAAAGTCAACTGCTACTACATAGAAAAGCACTAAAGATTCTATATATACTACATATTACAAAACTGCCAGACGATATCAAATTCCTTCACACCGTTTCACTGTCAAACCACAATCAAACACAAAAAAGGGTTTGGCTACAGTAAAAAAAGGTTTGTGGTTTACTTACGTGCCAAGCATTTGGTTGCTCGGATCAAGATTTGTCTGGCAAACACCTTTGTCACAATCCCTTCCTACAAGACTGTGCGGGTGAGGTCGTGGGGGGTCATCTTTCGATACAAGCGAAACCCGCATCACTGCAAGTCCACTGTAGTTGACAATCTATTAACAGACACATATGTTTGCAAATTACAACCTTACAGCTTTGTTTGTATGCTTCAGCTCAAAATTTGTTTGCAACTTTGAGATGGGTTAAATCCCAAAATGAATCCCAACCAGAGAGGAATTCCTCATAAGGGAGGAACTGTAAAACTTGAGGGGAGGAATTTACTTGTGGTTTGTAAATAGACACTCTAGCTCTGGGTACAAACCCTGTAAAGATGATAAAATACCCAATTTTAAATAATTTTTGTATGGCTTAGCATCTACTATGTAGAATATTGGGGTGGAATGAAAATGTTTTGAATTGTTAAGTGAGGAATTAGTTGATACAGGTTGGGGACCACTGGGCTAAATCAACCATGTTGTATATGTATTGACCATAAAATGTCATTGCAAACTGTTGTGTACAGCTTTACTTTACTTGTTTTACTATTGACACACTTTCAGTTGTTTGTCCTTGGTTTTTATTGATTGTAAAAGGTTGTTTTGGACTGACAAAGTGAGGGTGGAGACATGTAAGATATACTATTTCATTTGTATTTCGTACTCGCTTAGCAAACTAGTGCCTAAACTTATAATGGCTTGGTTTCCCCCCCCCCCCCCCCCCCCCCCCCCCCCCCCCCCCCCCCCCCCCCCCCCCCCCCCCCCCCCCCCCCCCCCCCCCCCCCCAAATTTCACATTAAACAATCTTCTTAAGTTACTAACCTGGCAAGCGGGCCACGTTTTTTTGTCAGCAGTTGTGTTTTCGCCTGGAATACTGCCAGCAGAACGGCCTTCACATTCATAGCGGAATCTCATTCCCCGTTGCTGAGGTTGCTCCACAATTTCAAGCCTTATTCTGTCCATAATGTTTCTTTATACCCTTGTTTTTGTGTGGTATTAAGTCTGGCTTTGTGTTGATGTGTAACAAAGAATTCCCAGATAAAATGCAGATCAAGTTGCCATAACAATCCAACCAGAGTGAAAATAAAACTAGTTGCTAAAACGCTACGACAAAAAATGAAGATGTTAACGTTCCTACATCTGTATTGCTAGATTTAAGTGTTAGAATAACCTTAAAAGGTATACCCATAGCAAATTCAACACTAGTGTGTCACAGCAAAACATTAAACGCAGCAATAGTTTCCTCCCTTAGTTACAGTCATAACAAGTGTGCAGAGTACACAACTATCCGAGTGTGTCAAAATCAGCAACACTACAAATTTCTTGCACATATAAAGGTAAGCATTGATCCTATAGCTATCATAGCTCTCAAATAAACTGTTGTTAAATGTAACATATGCGTCATATTTGCAATTATTTTGATCCATTTAACCACATAAACTAATAACATCTGTCTAATACAAATGGTAGAATACATCTAGTTGGCAACATTCTTCCAGTTTTGTCATCTACGTGTGTTTTGTGGTCTATATTATGTAAATCATCAAGAAGCGGCAAAGATAGGTAATGGCACAGTAATCTGACACCAATGAGAGAGTGACAAAGACAAAGTAAACTGATTGATGCCTCTATGGACCTCTCAGTGTTAAACAGTTTTGTAAAAAAAACAGCCCTAGACCAAAACTCTTGAACAAAAACAATGCAACAAGGGAGTCATAAAACAATTTAGGTATTGATCTAAAAAAGCTAAATCTCATTGGTGGGAAACCTATTCCTGCACAAACATTCTCCTGTCCCAGACAGTTTTAATTAATCCACTAAAATGTATTAAAAGAGTTAAACAGTTAAATACTTAGTTTGACTTTGTAACTTAGCCAAGATTGCACATCCTACTTTAATGTTTAGTAGAAAAATAGTTGTAAGACAAAATTTCAAAAGTCAAGGGTAGCAAAAACAACCTAGTTTAAAACATATGCAGGGTTCCTGCACAATTTTGGTACATAAATTGAACGATTTTTGAATATTCTCAGTAGCTAAGAAATGCACCCCCCCCCCCAAGGGTAGCAAAAACAACCTAGTTTAAAACATATGCAGGGTTCCTGCCCAATTTTGGTTCATAAATTGAACGATTTTTGAATATCTTCAGTAGCTAAGAAATGCACAAAGTTTCATACATCTAGTGCATTATTTAATTTGCAACAATGTTTTTACAACACTTCACAATTCACATTAAACAAACCTAGCAGTTCATAGAATTCAAATCTAGTAGTAACTGCCCACAGAACAACTTATTGCCGTACATAAAGTCTTCGAAATAACAGAGCTGCCTTCATCCAGCCCATGATGTTTTCGGGATCTAATTCTAATCTTATTACCTCTTTGACTAATTGCCTGATGGAGGACAGTTCACATTTCAATGCCCCCCCCCCATCCAGCCCATGATGTTTTCGGGATCTAATTCTAATCTTATTACCTCTCTGACTAATTGCCTGATGGAGGGCAGTTCACATTTCAATGCTGAAACTGCAAACTATACTGAAACTGCAAACTATACTTTAGGACAGTGTTTCTCAACCTTTTAAGTTTGCGGACCGGTAAACTTTAAAACACAAATTTTGCGGACCTGTGGACTTCCAAAATCAACCCAAAATGTAATCACGACAAAAATATGCAATTCAAAGGAAGTATGAAAAATTCAAACCCCCCCCCCAAACTATACTTTAGGACAGTGTTTCTCAACCTTTTAAGTTTGCGGACCAGTAAACTTCAAAAAACAAACTTTGCGGACCGGTGGACTTCCAAAATCAACCCAAAATGTAATCATGACAAAAATATGCAATTGAAAGGAAGTATGAAAAATTCAAATTAATGAGAAGTTTGCTACTGTCTGTTTGATATTATACGTGTTAAACGCGGTTCTAATAAAGTTTCTGCAAGACTAAGTAGAGCATTGACTTCCACATGATTTCTGTGCCTTCAACATCTTGCACTTTGCAATTGAGATGTAAATTATAATATATATATTTGACGGACCGGAACTGGTCCGTGGACTGGCAGTTGGGAACCACTGCTTTAGGACACCTAAATTTCATACCTTCTTATGGATTTATGAAAAAGTTGCCCTTTTTCCACCTGGACTTATGAAAAAGTTGCCCTTTTTCCACCTGGACTTATATCTTATAAGTTTACAATTTTGCAGGTTTTCCTTATCTGCAGGACCTTGTGTTTTAACTAGTTGCACATTGACAGACAAAAATGCTTGTCACATAAATTCTTTTTTATGTCGACAAAGCTATCACAAAATCATTAGGCTGCAAAGTGTTTTGGATATATATTAGCCCAAAAATGTTTCACTTGTAGGCTTTACAAACAAAACATGTCAGTATTATTATTCTACATTTCTAGTCACCTCACAGTTTAACCAACATTCCCAAGACAAAACTATAGTTCACAAGTAAATTTGAATTCATCCATTGCATTTAAAAAACATTTTCGGTGTTTTGCTGTGATATGAAAAGTTTGAATAATGTTTTCACACTCAATAAATTTAAATTTAACCTTGTGGTTGACAATTTACAAATCTTGTCTGTAATTAAATAATTTCAGAAAATTCTACAAGTAAAACAAATACACAAAGTTGATCCTAAGCTAAAAATCAAGACACCGGAAAGAAGCTATAATTTCCCTACCACAAAAGAAACAAATATTTTGATGGAGATATTTGTATTTAACCCATTAATATTCAATGGTTTATTTTTTATTTCTAATTCAGTCAATCACTAAACTTTTACACAAAAATTAATCTGTTTTAAACTAATCTTAAGTTACTATGGGAATAGTACTATCACTAGTCATTTTTTATGATGTAAATAAGTTTGGTTTCATATTTAGTCACAATTCGTGATGGCAAACATCTAAAATAAAATATTATACTGAACTTTGTGGAAGCAATTTATAAACAAGGACACAAATTAAAAATGACATGACAAACCATTTTTCTAATACATTGTACCTCAAAATTAAAATCAATAGAAATGAACGTGTTGCAACACTGCATATGTATATATGTCACTGAAGAACACTTAATAAAATTAGTTATCTACACGTTTCAGACCTTTTTTGATGTAAAGAATAGTTAACATGAGTTTTTACACCTGAATTTAGAATCACATTTAGTACAAATTTCGTAACAAAAACTTTGTCTCCTGAAATCTCAATTTCTGGCTTACTACAAAAGTTTTGCCGCTGAAACATACCTAAATGTATTTTTAACATATTTTGCCCTAAATTTTAATGGACACATTTACACAGGAAGAAAAAAATGTATGGTTAATTCAAGTCAAGTCATCTGTTTCTATTGTGACTTCAAATTCAATACTAGACGTAATCCGTTTCATTTTGAAGTCTAAAGGTGTCAGAAAATAGTTTTTTAGTAAACCCAAGCTTTTCAGTTTTCAAAATGAAAGTACTTATTTAACGTTTAAATGACCTAGGGCTACAAATATTATGCGCACACATTAATACAAATCCGTTTGCGTGTATTTTTATATCAGGCTAATTTTAGGTCTCGACTTTATTTTGCGTTTAAGTTGCGCTTAAAACAAAGATTCTATCCAGTTTGGACAATCCTAGTCCTACACCACGCTCTGCCTTGCCAAACTTCCCTGCAAAACGGAACATCTAAGTTGAATATATCACCAGTCGGTATCAAATTAAAGAAAAACTGAATATCGCAAACTGTTTGCACTTTGTTTTTGTAACTACTTTGCCATTTGTCTGTAAATATTAAAAAAATAACTTTTTAAATTATTGGTTTACATTAATAAAACTGTATTTAAACATACAGCGTTTTATTCATGTATTTTTTCTTAAAGTTTTATTTTTTTGCATGCCTACCTTTAATCTTTTCAGTGCTGGTGATTTTTGCGGGGCTAAGAAGGGAATGTGACGTAATAATAGAGCGAAACAGAGTGGAAAGTCCCTACTACAACGGTTGGTCGTTCTTTTGAGGTGTACAACTCAGCAAAAATTATATTTTACCCCGTTTTCACATACGAAAGAAAAAGGATATATTTTTTCCATCTGAAAAGTGGCATTGCATTTTGCCTGCATGACAAGCGTTACAATACCTTTCGAACTTCACAGAGATTATAAATGGCGATTTCAAATCTGTCGGGGAGCAAAACTTTTGAAAACCTTTGCATTATGATTTTTAGTTTGATTTTCAACACCCTTTTTCATTTTTGTTACTTTATTTACTGTAATATAGAGCCTGTCAAGACTAGAGCCAACCGCCAAGGGCAATCACCTAAATAGCTCAACATCATGTCGCACTGCTTTTTTTTAGTTTTGTTTTTAATTGGTCGTCTACCATCACCTTTTCCATTTAAGCAACAAAGTTCTAAATCTGGATTTCAGGTCAATATATAGCAGCGGTTACCAAATATAGCAGACGATTTCGGCTGTGTACAAAAATGTGTATTAGTCGGATCAACGTAAAAAGCGATCATAATAGTTCAAAAAAAACGACAAGATAATTAGCCAAACTGTATTCATGAGCATACAAAGCATACATATGTGTTTCTTTCCGCCAAAATACACGAATGGCAGGCAGATCATAGGCAGCAAGATTGGCGCGTACTAAAATGCAGAAAGCGAAGAATAAAAACAGTTTTACACAAATTCAAACATGTCGATCCCTCCATATATCTTCTTCCGTTAACTCCAGGGTAGGATTCAGTCTTCCACCAGTGGGCGCTCGTAACCTTTAAAAATAAAAAGAATTTTTATGTAGCACTTGTTTGCGTTTCTAGAAACAAATCATTCAGTGCTTTGACATAGACAATATCTTGATTAAATAATAATAAAATGTGATATGATTAGATAAAGTGTTTTGAAGAAACATGCCAGGCTTTTTTTACTTGATTGCTAGTGTTTGATTGCAATTTTGAAACCTTATCAACATATTTCACAAAAATACACAGAAGTCCGACTGTATATCTTTAAAAACAAAATTTTACTGAATACATTAAGCAAAGGCAGCGATCTGAGTTACCTGTCTACATTGTTGTTGACCCCGTTTCGCTTGGCAGGCACTGGATGAATGTGGCTCATCGCAATCGCCGTTTCACCACTTGCGCTCCTGAAGCTCTGTAGTCTTTCCATGCCTGAGCGAACAACAAGGAACTTTTAGATTTTTAAGAGCGCCCGAGCGTAAAAAAGACAGATACGCAGTCACGCACTGTCTACAAGGCAACCGATTTCAAAAAAGCAACCCTCGCAAGAGATATATGCTGTTGTTGATTTTTTCCTTTAAAAATAGTCAAGTTGTGAAATTATTAGGAGTAGAGATTACGTTTCGTACCAAATTCGTTTTGATGTGTCATGTATAAACGCCAGTTTGAAAATGGTATGTTGAAAACAGCGTATTTTGCTGTTACCATTTTAGAAAACACATCCATCAAACGACACAAAATAGAATATATTTGGGAAACAAATCACAGGAAAGTGAAAAACTACCCAACCGCTTAAACACTTCTATTTTTTGCAAATATTGTTTTATTTTTAAACACAAGTGCTAAGATTAGCAAAAAGGCGCCTCAACCACTTGTCTGGGTAAGGCGTGGTTTACAGACCTGGTAGGGACTTGCAGCAAACCACTGCTGTCAACAACTAGTTAGGAAACAAAGTACTTCGAACGTGTACTTTTTACAACAAAACCTTGTTACAAAGCTAAATCCAAACGTCATAGCCTTGTCAAAAAAGTTAAAATACTAAAACTGTTTAATCCCCAGCGACCAAATGAAATGTGGCTAACATTTAGGATAATGGGCACAAAACGGATCATAAATTTGCACTACTGGGCCTTCTAACACCTAATACCTCCAATTAATTATTTGTCCTTAAATAAACCCCCTTGACCTACAGGCGAAGAAAGTTTGTGCTGTTTACACGGACTTTTGTTGAAAGATATAAGTGCCTGTAGTGGTAATGCATAGCAGGAGTCGTACCTACGTTGTCGTAAGAAGCATCCAGAAATTTTATTTAAAACCTGCTTTCCACATTGTAAACAGTTATCAACATAGCTTTGCATATAATTTAAACAAAGTTTCTATTTCACTACAGGGCCGTACTTGGCCTTAGAGTTGTAAGTCGGGCCATGCTTTTCGGGCTGGGTTCGGGCTTAGGTTTCTTCGAAAAAAAAACGGGCCTGATTCGGGCCCGACTTTACACTCTGTATCAGTATTTTTTGAATAAACTAAACTGGTTAAGTAGTAGCCGGACCTGGCATAATGTCAAACAGCCCTAAAATGAAATGTACAAGACCAATCGTCTATTGTGTTTGTTTGTCTTGGGCCTAAACGGGCTTTTCAAAAACGATTCGGGTTCGGGCCCCCCCCCCCGTCGGGTTCGGGCTCCAATTTCAAGCCCATTTACAACTCTGATTGGTCTCGTTATTTATATATGGCTTTCCAAATTTGTGCTTACTTGTGCCGTAGGCGTTTCTTCCCTCAGTCGGAAGTGTGCTTTGTGACGTGTATTTTTGACTTCCGTACATTGTTCTTTCCGGGGTGGCGGCGCCGTTTCCGTACAAAACGTCGTCAACATCTCCATGCCGAAGTTTGCGCATCGTTGCAAAAACAGGGCTGAATATTACTAATAGAATACACATTCCACTGGCAACCTGCGGAATAAATAAGGAATGAATAAGAGAAATTTTTGCCGGCATTTTTAATCCATATACTAAACTTTTATATGTTTAAAGAATTAGGCTTTGATTGTTCAAACTTAGTAGTAGTATAGCTTTTGAAGCAACAACGTGCCAAATTATCAGAAAAACTGAAAGATAGATTAATAGAAATTTAAAAAAGTTTTTGCTTGCTTTTTCTTAAGTGTGTAGGTTTCTTATTTAAATTGAATAAAATTAACATAACAGCATTTTTATTTTGGTTTGTTTTTTCAAGCTTTTAAAGGTAACTTATGCAAAGTTTTCTCTATTTATTGCTTCCAATGTCAATTACACTATAACTATTTCTGCTGCGTGAGTTATTTTACTTTATGAGATAAAACAAACAAAAATTTACCAACCATAAAGATGGCTGTGGCTGGGTCAAACCATTCTTCCTTGCCGAGAGCTCCATTTCCGTACGTTACCATGACAACCCAGGCAACTGCTAGCAAGATGACGAGAAATGACGTAGCAAGCGAGCTCACGGAAAAACTTGAATAACGCTGTGGACAAAAGAAGTGAATAAGAACACACTGTGAATGCTCATTGTTGTGTCATAGACATCACGTTGTGCATAATAATTTCTTTAGTGCCTTTTGATTCGAACCTCCTGTACACAAACAGTGCAGTTAGGCGAGCAATGATGTTACATTTTAGAGCACGCTTTAGTGAAAAGTGAGTGGGAATTCAATAAACTTGACTTTAAAATAAGCGTGTGACCACAAATAATAACGTGTTCAAAAAACGAGGCACTATTTTTATCCTTAACTTAGGTTGGAAGAAATACAAAATAACGTAGCCTTGGTGCTTGCAATAGTAAAACTAACAATAAATTGGTTTTTATTCATCACCTTCCTTACCTTGTTCATTGAAACTGTATGTTCACGCTTACACAGTGACACAATGGAACTGATAAAATACAGCAGCAGAAGAAATGCGTTGAAAACCAGTGAAAGAGGCAAATCTTGTGTATTAGGTTCACACATAATGGTTCCATTTACTGTCGTGTTTTGTGGCACCGGAGGTCGTAGAATGCACCATTCGGTAACAATAATAATTTCAACACATACGAAACAGCACACTGCCATTGCTAGCCAACCGCACCTGCAAAAATGCGACGATGTTAAACTCAATGGTGAAAGTTATCTAGAACGGCCGTTCCGGTAAAGCAGTGTTTCTTAACCTTTTTTAGGCTCGTACCCTTTGAGCTTTCACTAAATTTTCTCGTACCCCCTGTCTACAATGGCCGACGGAAGTAAATAAAATTGTAATAAGAGGAATTAAACTGAGTGTATTTCTAACTTATGTGTTCAATGCATGCATTAAAACAGTCTTGTAAGTTTAACCATATTTACAGCACACCAACAGTCAGTCAATTTAAATCAGCCAAAGACACATAACAAAGTAACTTGTTACACATTCTTCACAAATATGCCTAATTAGCGTCTAATTTTACAATGCATGTCGTACCCCCTGCTTTAGTGCTTCGTACCCCCAAGGGGTACATGTACCCCTGGTTAAGAACCCCTGCGGTAAAGAATTATTGCCAGAACGGTGTCCCAGTTCAAACAAAACAACAACGTAAAAGCGTTAAAGTATCAGCCCTGGTCACAAATGTATTACAAAATTATGTATTATAAATCGGCCTACTTGGTCTTTAATTGTTGTTTGTGTCTGAATTAAGATTTAAATTATTAACATTTAGGGGCGTTATTTACAAATACTGGATCGTTCAGGTAAAAAAATATACTTTTATCACTGGTTACACATAGTGGTAGTAGAATGGATGACAAACTTAAACATGGGGGGAACCAACGAACTATATTTTCACGGTACATTTTGCACACCTTACATAAGGATAGAAATGAGATTCTTTAGCGTTGTAATGCACACGCAAAACGTGAAACGAGAGTCGTACTGTGTAAAAACAAGAGTTTCGCGGCACACTTGAAAACATCCCGCGGCACATATTTTAAGAATCACTTTTTGACACTGAACATTCTGCAGTGATGTGGTGGTATTGGTTAGCACACCTTAGGTTTGAAAGTGTGGTGTAATCTACTGCGATACCTACTGCAAATAGCACGTTTAAGCATTGTAACCAAGCTTTAAATCTAATAAAATAGTTCCTGGCGCAACTGCAAAACAACACAAAACGTCTTTGTTACAAATTTGGAATAAAACCATGTTCGACTCCTAAAGTCAGATTTAAAAAAAATACAAACACCCTTAGTTGGGTTGATAACCAATTTTGGCCACGATAACATGGGTTACTGTTTAGTGATATACTTCCGTGGCCTTTTATTTATTCCTGAAAGATCAGTGAGATATGAGTATGGGTGTATATGAGCGGTCACGTGGGTTGGCAAACTTGACACGCTTTACTGATGCCAGGGAATTTTTCAGATCGATTGAAAGCCAAGATGCGTAAAACCTGTTTGAGTTATAGAACCATACAAACTAGATATTGCGAAACAAAAGGTTATTTCCGAAAAAAGGTGTCAGACGGTACAAATTTTCCACAAATAGCTTGTTCCGGTTATATACTGTAATTATACCTTCCTATTTATTTTCCAGAATTACAAATTTAACTTATGTGTTTATGTGGTAATACCACTCCTC
>QLIY01001226.1:15013-38771 GCA_003260075.1 Phallusia mammillata | reverse complement strand
CTAGTTAAGTAAATGTTGGGGCTACAAGGTAAAACACATCAATTGAAACCTACAAATAGCATAGTCCACATACTACCCAAATTTTATCCAATCCCGACACTGTTTAAAAAACTGACCCATTTTAGGGGGCTAGTATGGTAACTAATGGGGTCCAACACACAAACTAAAAAAATATAAAACCTCAATGACTTAATCAATAGCACTGCAAAATTTCAGCCCAATATGCCAATGTTTAAAATTTCGACCACGAGAGGTGTTTTGAGCAACAACCGTTAATGTTTCTTACATCATAGGGCTGTTAACAACCCCCTAACTGCCATGGCACAAAAATGTTCACCAAGCAATCGACAAAGTCACAAACGAGTAACATACAACTGCTTGCCCTTGCAACACTATTGAGCAACAGAAATCTTTCGTTTGTGCTGCCAAGTAACATACAAATACGTTTTACACTTTGGGGGCTTGTGGGGTAAATGTTGGGGCTACAGGGTTGAACACACCAATCGACATCTATAAATGGCATACTCTATAACAGGGGTTCCCAACCTGTGGTACGCGAAGGTTTTGGTGGTATGCGAGTAGCTTCCGTTTTGTTCACATAAACCTGGATTTACAACCTTATATTTTGTTTATCTGGTTTTGTTTACAAAAAAAAAACATTCCCCAGGCCTATTGTCATTGTTGCGTAACTAATTCTGTTGTTTCGTTACATTACGATCTTCAAAATACAGGTCATGTCAATTGCCAACAAAAAGCATAGTTACTATGAAAAGCCGTACAACACGGTGGGCGTTAATTATATCAAATGATTTCTCTTGATAGATATCATCTACTGTTTTGTAGCGTTGAAAGAAATATGATTTGAACAAATTAGTTGTTCTGCAAGAAGTGGTACCACAGATCACATTGATGTGCTCTATGGTGGTACGCGTGGCAGTGCAAAGCGGCCAAGTGGTACAAGATCGTAAAAAGGTTGGGAACCCCTGCTCTATAAGCTATCCAAATTTCAGCCAATTCTGACACTGTTTACAATCAGCTCATTTTAGGGGGTAGCGGGGTAAATACTAGGGTTATTAACAAAAACAAAGTTTAACACACAAAAACACACACAATTTGAGTAAAATCAATATGTGTCCCCTTCAGGGATGGGGACCCAGGGGGGGGGGTAAAACTTCGCAAACTAAATTCTGTGACAAATTGACAATTAGACTAAGAGTTCTCAACAAACTTGGTATATTTAAACATTCAACAATAATAGTGTAGCCAAGATTGTGTTTAAGTTTAAGAATCCTGTTTTACCTGAAATAATCGAAATAAACATTTTCCTTTTTCAGCTACTAATTGAAGCAACTCATCAAAACATTTTCCTTCTGTTGTTTCACTGTGAGGAGCACACAGAGCAAAATTGAAGAAGTCCAAAAGTGAACTGATAACGAGTGCACCTTGGCCTTTCGTCTAAAACATCATTCAATAAAGTAAACAGTTTGTTAGGGTCTTGCAAATGCCTTAGCAAAATTAAAAGTTTTAGTATCCAGAGTAACTCTTGTTTAAAAAAAATAATCAGCTGATTTGATATAATCGGTCAATTCCTACAAAATGAACAAGTGCACAGCCATGAAATACTTTGTGTGGCAGAAATCATTCAACTCCAACAAAAAATGAAAACAACCGTTATCCTTCATAGCTTGATACAACTCAAAAGGTGACAAAAAACACATTGCCTGGCTGCAGAAGTGTTTTTTGCATAAAGCAAAGCTAAGCACAATGTTGGTGATTTGACACATGTTTTAAGCAATCATACAGACCAGCGATCATAATACACTTATATATAAATCATAGAATGCCAGGTCTACTGAAGGTGTTATACCAAATCATCCTAAACTGCAGTGGGATTCGAATCCCTTTTCAGCGTCTCACGCTTTACCAACTGAGCTACACACACTCAGCAGTGAGCCTGTCGAAAGTTGAATCAATAGAACCGTTATACTGTACATGTCAGCCAAGGGGATTTTATAGTAGGAGATTGTCAGGGCGACCATTGATCAGCTGAGATGAACATACATTCATAACTGAAATCAAAACGCCTTTAATAGGCCTTGCTACAATTTAGGGTGTGAAAGGGTAAAAATAGAGTTATCCAACCTTAAGTTGTAATATACTTTAAAATCCACCCACAAAAATATAAACATAACATTTTTACAAATTTGATGCGTTTGGGTCTGGTTGGTAAACTGCTGGGTCAACCAAAGCCAAAAACGTTTTAAAAATATCTGCGTCACATGTGTCTTTTTTGATTAAACAGTTCACAAACCTGAGGAAAAACAATCTGTGTTTTCTCTTTAGTTGTATGCAATCACATTTTTAAGATAGGCAACACCCCAAACCAAATCAATACTGACAAATCAATTTTTACAAACTTCCTGTACTACAACAGAAACTTACTGATTTCTTTTCAAAGTGATCAAGTAGCGACTGCAAAAATTGTTTTGATGATAATAATGAAGCTTTGTTTAACTGCTCCTGGCGAAGGTCGTAGTTATCATGCATAGGCTGTAAAACATGAACTATTACATATACTACATGGAATGTAACCAGCATGTTTACAACTTACACAAAGTAATGAAACAAGGGTATCAATTGCAGCATGTGAAACACCAT
The DNA here is from genome assembly GCA_003260075.1 of Phallusia mammillata. Lineage (NCBI taxonomy): Eukaryota > Metazoa > Chordata > Ascidiacea > Phlebobranchia > Ascidiidae > Phallusia > Phallusia mammillata. The sequence goes on along the minus strand of QLIY01001226.1, from coordinate 36,113 downwards.
CATTTCCAAGTTGAAGAGCCTTGATAACTTTTACACCAAGGTGTTCTCGAAACCTTTACATAAAAAAGTAATGGTGGTTTAAACATAGGTAAATTCCAGTTCAGCTGGTACTATAAAACATGTAAAGGTTTGCTTTTGTCATTATTTTACCTTGGTAAAGCCGTAAACGCAGCAAAACCAACTTTTGATGCAACAAGTCTTCTCAGCAGGTGAAATTGAGCTTCAATATCTTCATCACTGGAGTCTTGAGAGTTACCTAAAATTGCAGTGGTAACTAGGAATAATGATTTATCTTTAACTAGGTAAACATATTAAGGGTATTGTAGGGAAACAAAATTTACAGTTAATAAATATATCTTAAGATATCTTAAAATAAATAACTATTCTGTTTTATCCCTATGCTTTTAATACTTACCATCCTTATCCAGAACTGACCCCAGTGAACTAATTATCATCTTTTCTTTGTTCTCAGTAAAAAAGCCATCCTGTTTCACAGACCATTGCAAACCACTAAAACAATTGGAAAATCTTCAATCTTCGAAATATTCAGTACATATTTTGTATTTTAGTCACACATACCTGTATGGAATTGAACTATTAAATCTATTTATAATGTCCATGAAGTTTGCAACTGGAGGTTGAGTTAAGTATTTCATGTGTAAACTTTCAACTTCCTCCTCCACATAATTTGCCAATGGCCCAAAGTGTAATCCTGTATCTGTTGGCAGCATCTGTTAATGATAAACATACAGTCTATGGGTTAGCATGGCAAGCTATGAAACACAACTTTACACTAATCCCAACAATAGAGAAAAGTGGTAAACGGTAAAAAGTTTGTTCAACAATTTAGGATGTGTTGCCCAACAAGTGAATCAAAACCCAAATAAAGTTACTTCATCACTAGGAGAAATTTCTATAGGGTTAAGGTGACCTTTGCTTTAAATATTGTCCACATTAGCCAATCATGGTTTTTAACTCAGAGATATGAAGTCCGCACATACTTTGACACAAATGTCCCTGTTGCCTGAGCTTCTTGAACCATCCATTATCGTGGCAAGCAGAGCATCTCGGTCAGTTGATACATATGTGCGACTTTGACCACTTTTAAACTCCATAGTAAAAATTTGAGGATTTTGAGGATCGCGAACGAGAGCATAAATCTAAACAGGTATATAATTGTTTTGCCTAATTTAATTGCTTGTTTAAGGGTCTGAAGCATACCACTGTCACAGCATGCACAATTTAGAGTGCATACAAAATTTCAAATTTAACATGAATACTACACTATTTTTTTGTGTAAACAGCTACCTCTATGAGTGGCTTCAATGTAATGATGCTGTAGGAGCCTGGATCTCTTTCCAGAATACAAGTTTCACTGAGACATAGGAGACGCTGAGGTGGTACCTAATGATGTATACAAGGCATTATGCTACAAAACTGACAATATGTTTTTCCACCTCATAAAAATGTGTTACAGCTATGCTACATTCAAAATAGGATTAGCTTCAGCCCAGGGGTGGGCAAACTACGGCCCATGATGGAGTTTATGCGGCCCGCCAATGGAGTTCATGCGGCCGGCCAAATGTTTGCAAATTTAAAAGAGGAAGCAAACACTAAATAGTAGGCATAGAATTTTCAAAAATACCAGAGTGGGACTTGCCCATACCTATACCGTGTTGAGTGTCTGTACCCATGCCATACATTGGAACTAAACACAGATACCTTTTACATGCCTATAGGTTCTGCCAAAGTATTTTGCAAATAGTCACTTCACACCATTTCTTTGTTCTGTTTCAAGAACAAATGTACGTATACTGAATAGACGATTTGCCGAAACAGCAATTTTAACGATGATTTAGTTTTGGGTAATTTGTTACGGCAGGAATAAAAGCAAAAACGATTTACGTTTTCAAATACAGCCTACTTTGCACTGTTGACACCAAAAGGGGGGGGGGCTTGGATCAAGTTTAGGCCGTGGCAGTACTTTGCAAATGGACATTACCCGCACAACACCTAAAGATGGATACAAAAGAAACTTTTATTGTTTAATGTGTTTCAACCAATGTCTGTACAACCAATGAAGTGGCAACAAACGCATTTGTATTTAGCTGTTTATAGTTTGATGCTATGTTCATATTTTGGGTTAAATATACTATGCGGCCCCATAAAATTGAGAACTTTTGAATGCGGCCCTTGTACTGAAAAGTTTGCCCACGTCTGGTTTAGCCTATAATAAAGGGAGATCAACATGTTTTGGCCAAAACCAAATATCAGTAATTAAGGCCGACAACCCATAAAGCCAATACTCAATTGCTGTATGAGAGACATTTTCAAATCTTATAACAGTGCTTTCTGCAATTATTATATATTCATTTTAATACTAATTCATGGTACACTGGGTTATTACTTTTGTTTCACCAAGTGTGAATACATGGGTCCCAACAACTCAATTTAAGTGTCCTGTGCGATTATGGAAAGAATGAATGGGGGGATAAATGCGCCCAATACATGCCTCACTGTACAGAGTGATAAAAACGTAATGCGAATATTTTTTTTCCAACTGGGCTCCGAAACTTGAAACCACAGAGAAAGTAAAAACTCTGTTTTGGTTAGGGATGTTCAAAGTAGAATAGCGGGGTATTCTGGAATAATTGTTTCAAATCTAGAATATCGAATCCAATCCTTATATTATTTTTGACTGTGCAAACATTAATCTTGACAACAACTAAAGTAGACTAGTTTAATACATTATAAAACACATTCTTCATTTATAATGTAAAAAAGAACCAACCAAAACAAAGAAAAACACTGGGAAAATACTTTGCACTACTGCATTGAAACTAAATGCCCCCAAATCCACAAAGCCAGAAAAATTTGCATAAGGTTAAAAAATAATTATAACAATTTATTTAGTGATTTTTATTGCCTTCAGTAGAAGTAACTATGTTGTAAGCATGCTGTGGTACTTTGATTTGTCTGGTGGCAGAGGACTGACATAGACTCCCTAGTGTACAAGTATATAACGTTTGATAACCTAAAACAACTGCAAAAACAGGCACCCTAGCAAACAAAGTTGGGACATTGGGTGATTAATTATTTCTGCGATTTTGCAACACAAAACGTGAACTTTGCAGCGTTTACTCCCTACATTGTTATGTTTGACCAAATCGTCATATGTTTGGGGTTCCTTCACTGTTATTGTGGTATTAACAGACAATCCCATGCTTCAAATCGCTGCCTAACGCCATGACCGTTAAACGTTTTTTGTTGTCAAAGTCGGAAAACAATTAGATGCTGGTAAGACATGGCAAAAAGTCGCCGTACATCGTTTAATGGCATAAACGTAATGACGTGATCAGCTGCGTAGCAAGTGCGCTAATCGTTAATTATGCTTCCAATGCACAACCGTCGTTAGGCCGTTGTTATAGCGACTCGTGACTTGGCGTTAAGGCGTTGTATAGCGCTCCCTGATTTGATGGCGACGAGTCACTTGCCGTCTTTTGCAACTGGTACAATGACCGGGCGTCGACGTAAAAACGTAACGCATGTGTTTACATTTTTACCAACGGCGAGGGCACAAATTTATATCGGTTCCAATTACCCGATATAAACGGCAAAAATGGATTCGAATCTAACTGGATTCGAATCCAAAGGATTCGATATTCTACTTTGAACATCACTAGTTTTAGTTTCTGTGTAAATTTTTCTCCCATTTTTTCTTAGTTAAATACTGCTGTAAAAGTCAGTTTAGCTTTACTATCTGTAATGACAGCAGTTATTTATCAAGCAAACAACTGCTGTAGAAGCACTTTTGATGTACAAAGTTCATGCTTGTTCGCCTATATTTTTATTGAAGCGGCTCTCAAATGCATTTACATTTGACAAATAATAAGGGTATTTGACCAAACCACCACATTTAATACAAAAGCAATGCACACACTTCACAATATGCCACAAATACTACAGATACATTTGTAATAGCACACTCCCGTCAGTCTTTGTTTCCTATGTTTTGAGAAAAACATTAGACTGTGCGACATTTACATCAATACCGTAGTCCAGTATATTGCATGTATAATTTTAAAATATAAGCCATGCAACTGCACAGAACTGACAAATGAAAGATCTATGTTTTTTGCACATTGTGTAAATGGTAATTTGTAAAAAAAACATAGTTAACATGAAGCTGTTACTTTAAGTTTCTTAAACATCTGCTAACCATAAATAGCCACCAACGTGCAACAAGACAGCTAGTTTTTTCTTTTGTTCGTATTTTTAGGAGTATACTTTGTAGCTGTACAAAATAGTTGTCAATGATCATGCAGCTCACCTGGTGTCTTGGAGATTGCTTTAATACTGTAAATTCAGCAATAGATGTGATATGCTCATCATCAGAGTATTTTCCAAATTTATAATTTTCAAATTGGAACAACGAAATTGGGTCTTTCCTCAATTTTAATGAGCGCCCAAGAAGTTGGGCAGCATCAATGCTTGCCTTAATGATATCCTTTACTCCATCACATGCAAACATATGCTAAATAAAAAACACTTTTTGTTAGGAATTGTTGATTACACAAATAAATTTTACATACCAATCTTTGAAATTTATGTATGACCACAAAAGCATTTGGAGCATCTGAAATCTGTTTAAACACAAAGTTTGTCATTACAAAATAGATGCTTATAATTTTGCACATAGGTTCCTTGCAAAACAAACTTTAAAGATTTTATAAATTTGGATAAAAAAAATTGTAAAAAAATAAAAAAAATGTGTAAATTTGAATATGTTTGAAGCACTCTTTCTTGACCAAATGCGTGGAACAAACAGAAAAAAACAAAAATGAAAAAAATATGGCCAAAACAATATGTGTTCCCTTTTACTTTCAGAATGTTTGGATCGAGAGCAAAAAACAAAACAGGTTTTAAATACAACACTATAAGTACATACCAACGCAAACCCCTCAATATCAATGTAGTCATAAAAAGTGAGAACTTTTAGTGAATTCCTATCCAGTTGGTTTAATGAGGCACCAGCAACCTTAAGCAAATAAACAAAATCAAATCAGCAAACCGGATGGTTATATAGTCATTGTTAACATTTTTAGTGCACAAAAAAATAGACATTGAATTATACACAACACTCCAATAAATACCCAACCGAAACAGTAAAAACTAGAAAGGTGGTCTTCCTATATATTTCCAATTTATGTATGCTATATATATCCTATTTACCTATTACTATTTGACCTACTAACATGACTGTTTTCGCAAGCAAAAACGATTGTATTCCCACACATGTGCATAAGTGATTTTAAAACGGTACAAAAACAACACAATAACGGTATAAATATGGATGAAAACAATACAATTACCTCCAAAATCACTGGTACATTGCGACTTGACCATTGATATTTCATTGCAGTATATTTCAAGGGTTTTTGACCAGAATCATATGTAGCAGGGCAAAATCTCTACAGAAAAAATACAGAAGCATAAGGTTGAAAAATTTGGATACAGCAGGTTTCGACAACATACGTTTTATAAGCATAAACATATGGGTCTAAACAAAAATTATTTGTCAATTTGTCATAAGGTTTAGCCTTGGCTCAATAAAAGAATCTATAAACTATTATACAACAAAAACATACAGTACATGCTAAATTTATATTTCTAAGTTTAACCTTTTTACAAGTCAACATTTAGTTGTATTTTTGGCCTAAAACTTATTATTTTGGGGTTTAGGGGGTAAAATGGGTGAATCCAATAAAAAGTTTAAAAATTCTTTAGAATACCTTACATTGCACCAACCAACAAAGCATGAAACTCTCAGATTATGTACTTTAGTCAGTACAGCCGTTTTAATTTTTTTCTTTTTGGGGGCCTGTGGGTGAACCACTGGGTCGTTTGGGGTCAAACTTCAGGAGGATCAAATTTGGATTAATAACTAACATTTGTCCAAATTTGAATAAATTTAAAGCACTCTTTTTTGACCAAACGCGTATAACAAACCAGCGTTAAACAGAAAAAAGAAAAAAAGAAAAACAAAATACGGACAAAAACAATATGTGTCCCCTTCAAGGAAGGGGACCCAGGGGGGGGGGAAGATCTTTCCTGTGAATAGTAGGTATCCTATATCAACCATCACTGATGATACGTATAATTTTCTGCAAGAAAAATAATGAAGCAACAGTGCTTCTGGATCAGAATCAGTCAACGGGGGGGGGGTGAAATGCATATGGTTTTATTACTATTTGTTGACCGATTCTGATTCAGAAGCACTGTTGCTTCGTCAGTTATCTTTACAAATCAAGTATCAAAATGGTGTATTTTTAAAACAGATTTCAATGCTACCACAATACCAACCACAAACTAAAACCCCTAGCTAACTTACTCAAGCAAATATAGGTGCATTTAAAACAGCAAGTTCCATGGATTAACCATTGTCTGAAGTAATTACGTCCTTTAATTGGACTTGTAAAAAGATTTTTAAAAAAATATATAATCTAGAAAGGTGGCTTAGAACATATATATTGCCATTGCACATACACTATGTCCTATTTTGAAACAATAAAATATATATTCCCCAAACTTTTTTAAAGTGGGTCCTATAGTAGCTAAGTTGTAAATAATGCAAATTCTTATACGGGGGGGGGGTCCCCAAACTTTTTTGAAGTGGGTCCTATAGTAGCTAAGTTGTAAATAATGCAAATTCTTATACAAACGTCATCTAGTTTGGAGCTATAAGTTGAAACATTGCAATAAATGTTCTACTTAAACTAGAAAGGTAGCTTTCGTATATATTGCCAATTCATATATTCTCAGTCCTGTTTAACAATTTACTCTATACACCATCTGATCTACTAACATGATTGCTTTGGCCTTGCAATAACAAATGAGTCCCGACGGACATGTATATGCAAATAAGTAGCAGTATTAATAAGATGTGAATATTTCTAAACTCCATCAAAAAATTAATTTAGTCCAGTCACAAAAACCTGATAGTATTAAAGCATTAACAATTGGTCATGCACAAAGCAGTGCCCATATCCATCCAACTGTAAACTAACCAAACTCTCCCATGGGATTAAAATGTATTGAAAGTACACATATTAAGGGCTGTAAAGATAACCATTTGGCCGATTGAGTCAAATTTTCAAATACTAAACAAGTAACCCACTGCAAACAATTGTTTAAAATTTCAGCAATTAGGGCTTGTATTTCTGACCTAAAGGACTGGAACATCTAAAACCAAACATTTAGTGGTTTAAAGGGTGAAAAATGGGTGAATCAAAAAAAGTTACAAAATTCATTAGAATACCTTGCATTGCACCAACCAAAAAAGCATGGAACTCCTAGATTATGTATTTTAGTCAGTACAGCCATTTTAAACATTTTATGTTTTTGGGACCTGTGGGTAAACCACAAGGTTATTTGGGGTAAAACTTCACAAGGAACAAACATGGATCAACAACTAAGATCTGTGTAAATTTGAATATTTTTGAAGCATTCGTTCTTGACCAAATACATATAACAAACTAGAATGGTGGCTTTCTGATATACTTCCATTTTATATATTCTATACGATATTTACCAATTTACTATACACATCATTTGATCTACACATATGATTGTTTTTGTAAACAAAAACGAATGGGTCCCCACACGCGTGTTTGTGCGGATTTACGGTAAACAAACGTTGCGGTGATTTTTAGATTTTAAGGACAAATTTTTAGAAAGCATTAACCCAACAATAACAAATTTTTGTTCGTATTCTTTTTGCACTATTATTGTCATATAATTACAAAAACATTAAAAAAGAACGAAACAAATATTTTAATTTAATCTCTTGCTTTGACCCAGATATTGTCGTCCAAGGTCGGGTTTTAAACACATTTTTTTCTAGAAAGCTGTAACAGTTGTGTTACAGACACTTTAAATTAAAAAGCAATTTGCTACAAGTGTACACATAACAAATTGTTTTTCATTTAACTTTGTTTCGCATTACCATTGACCTGTAGTAACCTCTCAGGGTGCACACGCCCAACGACTGTTTGACCTATTGACACCGTTTTCAATAGCACGCCGTCCTTACTGTTCAACAACACCGTTTAACCTAATTTATACATGCCTTGAGTGTTGATTCCTAAATTTATTGCCAAAAAAACGCTACGTTATGACGAAAGAAAGTTCTGAACTGTGTTAGTAATACCTACTAGTTGACCTTAAGTAACCCGTGGTCATGCGGCGGCCAACCTGACAACGAGCATTTAAAAAAACATTTATCTTGCAAAAATGTCAAGTTTATTTTTTCAACTTTATTTTGATTAACAAGTTTTGCTTGACATATACGAAACCGAAGCACGCTTATTAGGTTTAAATCACGTCATAGGTGTGAAACCTTTGCCAAAACTGAAAATGTGAGTGATAACTTAATAAAACGAAATAGCATTGCTGTGCAAAACAGCTGATTTCTAATCACCGAAACGACGTCTCGTAAAACGTCTGTCCGACGTCAAGCTGAGCCCTCCTGCTATCGTAAACCAGTGAGTTACTCTCTTGGGACTTCTGCCTACAGTGTCTTTCTTGACCAAACGAGCGTTAGACACATTTACGTTTCGGGGGCCTGTGGGTGAACCGCTGGGTAATTCGGGGTCAAACTTCTGGAGGATCAAGTTTGAATTTATAACTAACATATGTCCAAATTTGAAGCACTCTTTCTTTACCAAACCAGCGTTAGACAGAAAAAAGAAAAAAAAATACGGACAAAAACATATGTGTTCCCCTTAGCAGGAAGGGATCCATAACTAGCATTAGACAGATAAAGAAAAAAAGAAAAACAGAAATGAATATGGACAAAAACAATTTGTGTCCCCTTCAGGGAAGGGGAGCCATAATAATCATTCTATAGGAGGAAGGTTACGAAATTTCGAAATCTCATTCAGTCTGGCCATTGTTTATTAAATTCAACCAATTTGGGGGTTAGTGGGGTAGATAGTGGGGCTACCGGGTAAAACTTAAGAATAAACTTAACACCTAAAAATAGCATATTCTACGAAATGTCCAAATTTCATATTGTTTATAAATTCCACCCATTTTAGGGGTTAATGGGGTGTCGCACCCGAACTAATAAATCACTAAACCACAATGACCCAAACTACAGCCCAGTATAATTTTATCCAATTTGACTAATGTTTAAAATATTAACACTAGAGGTGTTTTGAGCAACATTCGGTAATGCTTCTCCTTCCACAAGGTGGTTAACACTCCCATAACTGTCACGTGCAAAAACGTCCACCAACACAAGTTTCATATGACCTGTTGCCTTTATAACCCTATTGTATCACAGAATCCTTTTGTTTGTGGTGCCCAGCAGTATACAAAAACGTTTTACAGTATGGGGGCTAGACTTTATTGGAAAAAAAGTGACAAAAAAGTTGGGTAAAAAAATGTCACAGTTACTAAATGTGACAGATAATCACCTTTGTAACAGTCATCAAATGTTCCCGGTAATCACAAGAAAACTTCATTGACTCATTCTTCTTCCCAGATTTCCGTAGCAGAATTAGAAAATCATTGTTATTCTTCGATTTGTGATCCAAAATAATTCCACAAAATTCACTGTACGACCACTGCATTTAACAAATTGTTGGTTATATATTTAACAAAAAAAATGCTTCTCTATCCACAACACCTACAAATGTTTACACTAGTTTTTTTGACTTGGTGTATGATGCACATACATTAGGAACACTGTCTTCAAAGTAGTAACAATGTCTGTTACGATCAATATTGTTTTAGAAAAAGCATTGGACAGTGCGACTTTCATACACAAATCAACAATCCAGTTAATTAAAATAATAGATAAAATTTGTCCCATTTATCTGGAAATATTTTCTCTACAAATAAAACATGACAATTTAAAAAATGTCCTGATTAACTGAATTTCCCACTTAAGCAGATTACATTTAACAAGATTATTTTCTCAACAAATGATAGGCCATGTCTTGAAATCCACAAAATCACCCCAAATAACTAGTTTGCGATTAACCGGTTTCTGATGTACATAAATTCACAAAAAAACATGTTTGTTGCCTAGCCTTGAGCACAAACCTGATTAGTAACTTGCAAACTACTTGGGTTGTAGGTTGTTATGCCTCTTGTACCAACAGCAAACAAACGTTTATATCTAAAATAACAAAAGCAGTCACCAGTTTATATGAAGTAAAACTGCCATTAAATTTTAAAAATAAAATCAAGCAAAATTCATGATTTACCAGTTTAACGCTAGAAGGTATTTTTTCTGTTTATTGCTACTTTTACAATGTGGTCATTTCAACAATATTGCACATTTACCATTTACTGCAATTACAACTGGTATTTTTTACCCATACTAAAACTCTGTTTCAGAGAGCATCCTCACACACATATGTTATTCAGATTTGTAGCAGCATCAATAGCACATTAGTACTCATAAGGTTGAGTTTAAAATTATTACAAAAAGTACATTTATCAAACCATGAACTTGTTTTAACACCAACAAACACAATAAATATATTTTTGCCACTTCATCACCTATTTTATGAAATATATACTAAATTTACCTTTCCGCATTATATATTATATTTTTATTCTGCATTTTTTTAGATTTTATGAGCAAAATCGAATGGGTGTACAACAGGCGAATTCAAAACAGGATCAATCTTACTTCCAAACAAGAAAATTGTGTCAAAAACCCAAAGATTTTCAAACACTAAAAAATTAGAAAGCCATGTTGTGGCAATGTTATATCCAACTATTTTTAAATGTGTTTGCCAACACCTGCATTTTGACCTGCAGTAGACTGTGCAGTATACATGCCAAAAGTCAGTATTTTGTTTAATGAAACATATGATAAGATAATTTCATTTAAATTGTGATGCAAGAGTGTAGTACAGATGTAACAAATAATTCTGTTGTGCAAATTGTAAGATGTTTATGTTGACCTAGTAAAACATTCTAAAATATGATAAGCCAAGCGGAAAACCCTTTACCGACATCTCATGTCAGTTTTGGTTACATGTTTTATGATTGCATTTGACACAAAGTTTTACCTGACAAAAGTGGTTAAGTATGCAACCTTGTACAGAAACTGAAAACACATGGGCTTACTATTTTTAAAAACATATGGCTGAAGCTTTTCTAGTTAACAGTTACTTGTTTGACGTTTTATTCATATATTTTTTAAATTAGTTTTGTTTATCTAATTTTTCATTTCTAAATAGTTGGTGACGAAAGGAATAATTCAGAGCTGGGTTTCAGTTATTTTTACAATTTTATAAACAATGTTACATTAGAAGTTTTGTGTGTCAATGTTAATAATGATTTTTCCAACCCCAAATCTTTGTTACGTCACTGCGCACTGCATGGTTACAACAAGTGTGATACTTCGTGGCCTGCAGTATTTTGGGTGGTTAGTATGTGTGTGTTGTCAAGGTAAAGTTGTTTTTAGGACCGAAAATACCCCAACTAAGTGTTGAACAAGTGAGAATAGAGTGTCTAGGTACTAAGGGGTTTTAACAAACGTTTGTGGCTGCAAAGGTAATCACTAATCAATCTAAAATTTCAAACATCAAACAAGAAAGACACTGCCAATACCTGTAAAACATGGGCTACTCTAAAATACGCAATCTACGCAATCTACGCAATCTACGCAATCTATACGCAATCTACTAACAAAAACTAACTAAGATGTTGACGGTTAGGGCTATTAGGGTCAGGGTGACTGTTTGTGATACATATAACTTTATAATTTAATTTCAGATGCCTTTCAGGTCTAATTTTCTCTATAAGTGTTAACATGCGGTACCATACAGTGTTCAGTACCACTCTCAACACATATGAGAATATTAAGCCCAAACTGGACATCTAAAACTAAATTATAGTGTTAATTTTATTATAAACCTTTACCCAGACCCTAAAAGCCCTAACCGTCAACATTTTTAAAAGTTGCATACGTTTTATAAGTAGATTGCCACAGATTGCGTAGATTGCGTATTTTAGAGGAGTCCGTAAAACATTGCGATCTGAGAGTGAAACGGTACAAAATGGGTAAATATTAAGTATTTTGCAATGCACCAACCAACAAAGTATGAAACTTCTGGATCATGTTATTGTGTATTTTTGCTTTTTTGGCAATTTTCTGTTTCAGAAATTTGGGGGTTAACCACTTGGTCATTCAGGGTCAAGCTTAGGAACGATCAAGTTTAGATAACCACCAATCATTTGTGTGTTAAACATGCAAAAACAAAAATTAGTTTGTTACAGTTTGGTACCTGCCCCTCCAGGAATGCTTTGTTGTATAGTAACAGGCAACATTTTTGTTGTCTGAAAGGTTGGCCATTTCACAGATTTTGACCAGTATCCCTGGCCAATCCTTTTTTTACAAATATTACAGGTGTTCACAAAATCTATTGTCCATACCTGAAAATAAACATATGGTATTTGGCTAAAACAGACACCTGAAATATTCGATTGCAAGCTTACAAAGCTTTACAATCAAGTTAATATATGGCATGCACTAAATCTATTTCCTTCATTCCGGTTTCTTTGCGAGTAAGTTGAGTATTTTTCCATGCAACATAATTTTGATATACCTTCCATTCATGTCAAACTGAACTGAATTGACATAAATCGCCAAAATCGGACTTGTCTAAAATACGGGAATACGGGACGACGGAAATACGGGAATCGAGGTCTAAAAGACGGGAAAGGCGGGGTTACGGGAGAGACGGGAAAAGTGCCAAACTAAAAGACGGGAGAGGCGGGACTACGGAAAAGCGCATATTCAACATGACATGACTAAAAGACGGGTCTGGTTGAAAGTTCACAGGCTATGCTTACAACGTTAGACGGGAGTACGGAAATGCGTTTGCTCGACATCACTAAATACCGTGACTGGGTGAAAGTTCACACGCAGTTCTAATTGCGTTGGACGGGACTGTCGAAAAGCGTTTGTTCGACATCACCAAAAGACGGGACTAGGTGACAGTTCAAAGGCAGTTGAGTTGAGTTTATTTCGCTCGGTGAAAGAAAACATAGCGACACAATAGCACTAAAACAATCACCATGCTGGAAATATCTGCGTGTAGCGAGGTGTTTATTCGAGGTACATCGTAATAGAATGACACAATGAGCGAATACGACGCATAAGACGCATAAGACGCGAGTCAGAGAAAGAAGGCAATCTGTCCGGTTCGCTGTAGTATGAAGGCACACGATAACGGTAGTGAGAGAGGCCGCTACATGCGCAACATTAAAACGCCTTACGAGCCACGTTGTCTTGAAAACCTAAGTCAAGTAAAGCTTCCGCATTGTAAAAGTGACTTTGGTTTGTCATAATTGACTTCACTTGCATCAACAACACAAAGTTAAATACATCCATAGAAACGGGGATTTTAGGTTCGGTCTGATTCGAATATTCGGTTTCGGCCCGAACCTTTTTAGGCGGGTTTGGTAATTCACTACTTTGAAAAGGTCCGAAAAGCATTCATTCGAGTGCGGAAATATTGGGCAATTAGAACTTTTCCACTTTCTCAACTGCACATAAAAGTTAATTTTAAGACTTTTTTCATGGCGTTTTCAACTGCCATTTACGAGCTTTTTGGTACACCACAGTTTTGGCAAGGGGAATGTTGTATAGCATAGAAAAAAAATTAGGAAACACTCTTCACGTGCAGTCGAGCTATTTATTTTTGCGTAAGACGGTACTGCTCATGTTTTTACTCTAGCTCTGCAAACTTCAGTTAAACTTTTGGATTTATTTAATAGTTGAACTTGTTATGTCGTCAATCATATTTTCAAGCGTATGAAGGGGAGGCAAATTTATTTTCTGACTTAAACCTTCGCTGGCATTCGTTGTTGTCGCTGTCCGGCCATCAATTTGCAGCTGTATTTTATCCAATCTTCTTTTAGGGACCGGTCAAAGTAACGACGAAAAGATAAGGAACATGTGCTGCTAAGAGTTTAATAGCAATCCTCTTAATCTGCCATTCCCGTTTTATAGTCATGTTTAACAAACGCTTTTCGATAGTGCCGTCTGGCGCTATAAGCTTAGTCTGTGAACTTTTACCTAGTCCCGTCTTTTAGTCATGTCGAACAAACGCTTTTCGATAGTCCCGTCTAACGCTATAAAAACTGCCTTTGAACTTTCACCCAGTCCCGTCTTTTAGTCATGTCGAACAAACGCTTTTCCGTACTCCCGTCTAACGCAATAAGAACTGCGTGTGAACTTTCACCCAGTCCCGTCTTTTAGTTATGTCGAACTACAGGCCCCACAAGAGGGGGGTGCAGACGGTGCGCCGCACCGGGACCTATGTGAGTCTAGGGGGGCATAAATTATTTGGTTGAAAATTACAGGGTGAAATGTGTACTTTTAAAACTGAAAAAGGTTGATGCTGATAGCCGCATGTGGATTTTGACATGCTAGTAGTGCAGCCTCATGCAACAAGTTTTATGATTGTTACGTCGGTGCATGCGCGAATTGTAGCGAGATCTCTTTTTGATGTAGCCTACCTATTTTTTGTGCCACAGTTGTGTCCGTTGTTTGGTAAGGATTAGCACATAGGACATGGTGTTAAGTGCACATTTGTGCTGACTAAATAGAGCTGGTGAGTTTTCTGGACTTGATAATAGCATTTGTTACAGTAGTTACACGTATTTGATTTGGTCACAGCTTTGGTGATAAGCGAGTTATTGTTATTGTTTTAACGTTTAGACAGATTAGCAGTGATGGGGTCTCGAGTCCGATTTGAGTCACTTGAGTTTCAAAGACTTGAATTGAGTCTTAGTTGTGAAAAGACTTGACTTGAGTCGGTATACCAACAAAAACAGGAATTTTTCACCAGATAAGCTGTTCAGTTGGCTTCACCCTAACAACAGCAGAACTTTACTGTGCGATTCGTAGTTATTTTTGCTTGATTTTCGCGTAACGAGGTCGCTGCTATATGCAAAAACTTTCTTCCGCCGGCATTAAGTGTTATAGTTGCCGCTTGGTTTAAGCCAGGGGTCACCTTTCACTCAGTCCCGTATTTTAGTTATGTCGAACAAACGCTTTTCCGTACTCCCGTCATTATACCTCAATTTCCGTATTTTCGTCGTCCCGTATTCCCGTATTCTAGACATGTCCCCAAAATAGGATACCCATAATAAACGTAACATGCATGACTAAAATTGGCCTTCGGTCAATTTCTTAATTACCCAATTTGCACATATACATTTATGTGCAATACCTATCCATCTAGTCTAGGTGATTATTTTTGAAGTTTGTCATTAAACATCATGCCACATTTACATTATTCATGTTTTGAAACTTCCATAAAGTTCAGCTGTAAGCCCGGTTTGCACCAAGCGCGAACGCGAAACGGCTCCTTTTTTCCTCGGGCGAATGACGCGAAAATTAAGGTTTACACCAGGCGCAAACGTTGCGAACAAGACTGTTTCTTTTGCTCATCTGGCAGAGGTGCACTACCAATATATGAAAATACTTGCAATTAATTTCATGGAATTGTGCCCCCCCCCCAATAAATTGTTTATGGGCCAAACGCACCTTTAGCTGTTGAATGTGAAGGTTTAATCCAGTGGTTCTAAACTAGGGCCCATAGCCCCCCAGGGGGACCACGAGCTGTGTTCCGGGGGGTCACGGGTGTAGATTCACCAGAAACACCCACTAAAATCCATTTCCTTTTTAACTTTATTCTTCCCTTATTATTTCACATACTCGACTATTTCACATACTATTTGTCTATATTAAGGTCTATATAAGGTTTTACGATTACGGACAGGTCCTACATGGTTACGTAAAAGGGGCCACGAGGTCCAAAAGTCCCCCCCCCCAATAGCAGCAGTACCAGATTCTCCTCGATTGTAAACTGTAAAATACAACATGGGCCAAGGTTGTTGTATCTATTAGGCATCAATGTTCGGATAACAAATGAGGTAATGAAAAGTGACAGTTCAGGGTGGGGGAAGCATTATTAGCGCTTCATGAAGCAAACTAAAGCCCAGCACACTATCAAATGAAGGACTTGGAACATTGGATTTGAAAAGCAATGATACACAGTAAGTGCACTTACAACCATGGTTGTCTATTGTCATGTTATGCCCCCCCCCCATCAAACACTAGTACACAATCCAATGCCATGACCATCAAAGATGTTTTTTTGGCAACTGATAAAGTTAAAATTGCTTCTAAACTAAAACCGCTGTTATGTAATACAAAACTGCTCTAGCCTACTTTGCAGAGCTAATTTAGGAAATGTGCACTTAAAAGCAGTTGGATCTTGTTTAGCAGTGTATTTATGAAACAAAGTTTTCCCCTGGGGTTGCAGCATCCCCCCCCCCTCTCAACTGTTTCTATTATTTTAGCAGATGGTAATTTGTTATTTTTTTGAGGATGTTTAAAAATATGGTAGCTCATCTCTAGTGTGATCATGGTTTTGCAATACATTGGCTTTCATTTCTACTGGCCTAACTCAAGCATGTTTTGTGTAAACTCCAACTTGTCAAATTAAATATTGCATTCACTTTATCTTTTATTTTTTGTTGTAGTTCAACATCTGGAAAACTGAATAGAAGCATAAAAAAATCAACAGAATAATTCCATAGCTAATTCAAGATCCCCCCCCCCATAATTTGACATTGTAGGCTAGTGTCCATACTTCTGTTAAGACTGGATTGTTAGGTACCGTATGTCAGAAAAAGATAACTGTCCAACAAAATACTCACTTTAAGGAGTTTTATTGAGAGGGCTTAAAGCTTTCAAACATATGATAAATTACATTTAAGATGACTACCCGTCACTTTTATGTGTGATATATTTTACTATTGGCATCAAATGACATTGTGGAATAAAGTTGCAGCCCCTAGACTTCTATGTACAAACCAAATATCCGACATAATTGGCTAAAACTGATCATTCTTACATATTCGTGACAAAATTCTTGCGCGAAAGGCCCCCCCCCCATTTAAGATGACTACCCGTCACTTTTATGTGTGATATATTTTACTATTAGCATCAAATGACATTGTGGAATAAAGTTGCAGCCCCTAGACTGCCTGGGATAACATGGAAGAAAGTAATTGATTGTGGAAGAATCCTGTGGATGAAATGAGCTCACTGAAGTATCAGCTAAATCATTGATGCATACAAAATGCTTCATGCCTCAATTGCAGGGTAGCATTTTATTTTAAGATATTCATCACACACTTCAGTGTTACATGAATCAACCCCCCCCCCCTAATTATAGTTATACTATGATTGATTTTTCAATTTATTTGTTTCTTTTTTGTGTAAGTGTACACATTTTTGTAACATTTGGTGTACTTTAAAAACAAAATGTTTAATTCCCCCCCCCCAAATATGTGTGTTTTTTGCCGCTGTACTACCCGAAGGCAGGTTTATTTGACAATTCTTGTACCCAATTAAACTTGTTATGTTAGAGGTGTTCAATGATTTGTTGGTGTTATTTAAATCTTGTACCCAAATTAAGGCAAACTTGTTTTGTTGGTTAGATGTGTTCAAACATTTGTTGGTATTAATGCTATTTTACCTACATAACACAATCATAGCCCAGTTAAAAAAGCATCTCTTGGGTAAATATTTAGAACATTTTAACTATTATGTACACTTCTTCAGTAAAAGTGATTCATCACACAGTAATGAAAAACCTTTATTTTTTACCAGTAATCTCAACGATAGCTTGTTTGCAAGGATTGTTTAATACAACCTCATCTTTCACTTGATAGCTGGTTTAATTTTATTTCAGTAACCAGCAAAACATTGCATTTTTAGCTGTATAATGTTGTTTCACCTTTTTTTGTTTCTCAGTCTGTTTACCTGATGACCCGTTTTTAGTGTACTCATTGTAAATGCAGGTTTTTGCTTGATAAATCAATGTTGTAACTATTTATCCTCTTTACATTTATTTCTTCTTACATATAACTGTGGCACCCAAAATGAGTATGTTATTGTATGGAAATTGGGTTTATGAGCTGCATCATTTTTTCATAAAATGTTGCTCTTTACTGTACATTTGTTATTTCTTCATTTTAAGTACTAGCCTTAACCGGTTTAAAATCACAAAGGGCTTGATGAAAACAAAAACGGTTTTCACATGTAAATCTAAAATACGTCTAGCAAACGCATACCAAATATCTTTAAAATCTAACCACCACATCATAAAGGAGAGGCGTACATCATTAACGAACGAAGGGCATGACCGCTTTAAAATGATTTTTTTGCGCTGACGACAGGAACCCCCCCCCCTTCGGGCCATGTTCAAGCGTCGATTTGGTCAACCTCCGCAGATGATATGGCTTAAAGATTAACAGATTCCCTGTTAAGTGATATCAATCTCCGTTGGGAGAAATTTAGCAAAATGATAGCAAAATACTTTGAATCTTGGCTTTTACGCAAATGACGTAAACGGTCAAAGTGGTTGTTAAAAGTTGATGTTTTTTTTGGTTTGGTTTTTCACTGATTGATGTTTTTTTGTGTATTTTACCCCCCCCCCCATACCAAATATCTTTAGAATCTAACCACCACATCATAAATGAGAGGCTTACATCATAAGCGAACGAATGGCATGACCGCTATAAAATAATTTTATACTTTGTCGACCCATGTGGCATATACAGGTTTCAGATCACAAACGGTTTGATGTAAATAAAAACGGTTTTCACAGGTCAACTCTAAAATACATCTAGTAAATANTTATCATTATAAATCACCTGCAGTTATTTCCGAGCAAAGGCTATAAGAAACGTCTGCTAAGGTATTAATTGCGTTTTTTAAATAACGAAGCAAGTGCTAGCTGTCTTCCCAGAAATAGTAGTGGAAGAAACTGTTGCGACCGTCGGGTATCATCGTTTGGTTGAAAGCACTAAAGTAAAAAGGCATTTTCAGTTTCCTACTAATGATGTAACTTGACGTTCACTTCGCATTTTTTAGTCCCTAAAGTTGCAAACTGTGTTGACTGCTAGTCTGGTTACGCTGAAACATAGGCTATAAAGTTACATTTATCTTAATGCTTATACTTTATATTCCACGTGATACAGAAACCAAGATTAATTTTACAAACTAAAACCTTCCCTTTTCTTAACCAAAACGAACCCCCCCCCCCATCTAACCACCACATCATAAATGAGAGGCGTACATCATAAGCGAACGAGGGGCACGACCGCTTTAAAATAATTTTATTCGCTGTCGACCCATGTAGCATGTACAGGCTCTAGAACACAAACGAGAAACGACAATAAGTATAGAAAACGGTTTTCACAGGTCAACTTTAATTGTAATGATGTAACTTGACGTTCACTTCGCATTTTTTAGTCCCTAAAGTTGCAAACTGTGTTGACTGCTAGTCTGGTTACGCTGAAACAGAGGCTATAAAGTTACATTTATCTTAATGTTTACACTTTATATTCCACGTGATACAGAAACCAAGATTAATTTTATAAACTAAAACCTTACCTTTTCTTAACCAAAACGAAGAACACACACTGGCGCCAAGTTGTGACAGTTGTATTGTGACGTCATAAATCGCCTTTTTTCATTCACGGTTGTTAATGCCCTACTGACTGTAAAAAAGTGCTTACCGCATCTAGTGAATTAAGTTATCTGTGATTAAATTGATATTTAGCATGTGCATTCAACCGTGACCCATCAGCATCTTCATGAAACAAAGATAGCCCCCCCCCCAAACTATTTTGGTATGGTCTAGCTAAAATTCTGCCAGAATGACGGTGGCATGTAAACGCACAACCACAATAATTATTGGGCAACTTTCTGGGTGTTGATGCTCATTTTTTTGTCATGTAATGTCTGTTTTTAGACGAATTCTGTCCGAATCCAGTCGACATTACCTGGCAACCGTGACCTGTGCGACCCTCCCAGTCCTCATTAGCTTTTTACAGAACGTAACGTAACGTACACAATACACATGCCAGATTGGAAAGTTTTATTTTTGCGCGGAGGATATTTTTTTCGTCAAAAAAATTGCGCGGATTTTTGCGCGGAATTACAACTTTCTGCGCGGATCGATAGACTTTTGATTGACAGGTGGATTTAAGGGTTAACGCAATTTGTATGTAACGCCTGCAAGACTATCCAGCGGACAAAAAAAACAACTAAATAAAGCAATAAACACGACGAATCTTCAGTTTTGCTCTACTATTCTGCTAGATCCTACAATTTTTCATTTTCATAACGATTCAAACATTTTGCTGATTTGTTTTGTGGGGATCTTTTTGATTGCCAAACTGCTCTTAACTGTTTTTAATTATTTGTTATACAGAAAACATTATTATATGTAACTTGCCCAGCCGACAGTCGCTTTAATAGTCAAACTACGTCCTAAATATAACATATAAATGTACTTTTAACGACTACGTTAGCGAAATAGAAATGTTATTTCAATCGNCAGTCAGTCACAAATATAGTGTTTTTACTTCTGCTGCTAAATTTTGGAGATGAATAAAAAATATGTATGTCCTGCTAATACAGACGAATCCGGTTAATCGCATAATCCGTTTAATTGCATCACAATTAAAAATCCCAAACCGCCGCCCATCGTTTGTTAAGAAAATCGTCCGGTTAATCGCATACCGGTTTATCGCATAAACCGGATATTCGCATCGATTTTCAACGAAATATGCGATTAACCGGATTGATGATCTCTATGTGAAAGTCGAACAGACCGAGTTTTTCGAATAAAAAACGACGATATGATAGTAAAATCCTCCGGAGGTAATGTACACGAAAAGACGTGGATGCATGTTTGCATTCTACACCAAATAACGCATCTAATTTCAACGTTGAAAATGACACGTCTCGACTATAAAATATTTTGGAAAAGTCATTAGGAGATTAAAACGGCGTTCAGTGTACCGCTGTGCGATAACAAGGAGTCGTTATCTCAAAGCCGTGCACATTGATCCATTTTTTTTGGCTTCTATCGCCAATAGTGATATAACAGGCGTTTAAAATTTAAATGAAGAGTTCAACGTGTCAAAATTACGAAACTGGTGTTCCGGCAAAGACGCTGATTGTAATTTCTTACTAAGT